>JAPYYV010004350.1:0-27345 GCA_030522625.1 Copidosoma aretas
GTTATGTATACATAGAGATATATCTCTTATTGGGGGTACCTCACTAGGGCCACACGTCCCCCCCCGTGATGCAGCCTCACTAGGACCTCGAGTGGCAAAAGGGGTAACCTCGCGAGGTACTCATGAGCGCCCCATTAAGATGTCTGATCGGGATATGGTAAGGTTAACGGTACGAAAGTAAGAGGTACATATTAGGCAGTTTTCGGGCATTATCACGAAGTTACGGTTACGTCACTGGCATTCAAAGTCACTTAAGAAAATCGGATGAAAACAAATGACAGATTTTTTTCAGACAGTGTATTTTCTTGCGTTTTTCATTAAAAGATGATAAGTTGTATGGCTTTCTCTAAAAAATTTTCGAATCGTCAAATACAAATTTTGATTATTACAAGTGTGTTGTATATTATTACAAAAAGAAAACTATTTTTATTAATAGACATTAGACATTTTCAGTTCAAGAAATTTCGTATACGATTTCAGCACTAGATATTAAAAGGAAAAATAAATCGACACCTCTGTCGAAGACTAACTCCTTTCATCTTTCTCCATGTCAATTAAATGGAAAATTCTGAATGGTGGTAGTCTTCGTTGAAGGCATTGAAATTGATAAACAATTCCGTGATGAAGCATTATGCTGTGCTGCGCTGCAGTAGGCTGACAGCATGTTAGCAATGTATAGATATTTACACCTTTTTACATGAACAGTACTTGACAAACTTGGCATGCTATTTTTTGTCCGGAAGAATATTTCTTTCTATCTTTCTTTCAATTGCACGGTGGAACGTTTCAGAGCCGTTTATTATCATGCAGTAGAGCTATCTCGAAAACGGATATGTCTTACGGTCACCATAACGGACAAAACCTCTTAGCGTGTACATACTTGACACGCACTCGATCGGCAGTATGTTTTCGGTTAACCTTCAGAACACCTGCAGGTAACGAAGGCTTACCTACGGCCCGAATGCTGCAGCAGACAGCTGCTGCAGTTGTGCTAAAGGCTTGCCTGTGCTTATGCCGGATTTTAGACAATATCTCCTGCAGCATTAATTTTACAATAATTAGTTGAAAGCATATTTGTGATCATGATTTTTAAAACATACTTTATCATTGCAGGAAACATGTTGTCGAGGCTGCAAAACAAAAAAGATACAGAGATCGAAAGAGAGCATGTCTTATCGCTGACGAATTGTCGCCAAATGAAAAAATTAATATTAGAAGGTACAGTAACACAATGCATAAATAATACTGTTGACTGCTCAAATATTAATCGCATAAGGGCACTTGCGTTTTCTTTTAATTTTTATTTATAACTAACTCATTTACCCGCAAGAGTAAGAGATACGTCTGTAATATGATTTAATCGGACCTCTCTGTTACTGAAAACAAGTTCAATAAAGCGATTTTTCATGCTGCAAACTGCATGTGAGCGCATCCTTATAAACGACGCTAAGATTGATTTTCAATTTAAATATTTATAAAATTATCTTTTGCTGTGTACATTTGTAATTGCAGGCAGAAAAAACCGATTTTCAAAAATTACGCAGAAAGAGGATAAGTGTTCAGATATCCCCATCAAGTAAAGATCAATTGATACGGTACATTACTAGCAATAATTTAATGAAGGCCGCGATAACGAACTGATTTTACAAATTTTTATTTGACTATTATTTTTAACTACTTACAGAGGAAAACGTCAAAGACACAACTAAGATACAGGACGACGAAGGGCGGTCAGGCCTCGGTATGAACCACACCTCTGGAACCAATACCATGCCGTTCAACAAGGTTTAGCGAGGACCAATAATGACTCCGAGCAGAAGGAGCAAGCCGATGTCGAGTATATTCTTCGGGAACTGAGCCTTGGCAAGAAAGTTAAAAAAATTCCTTCTGCAAGCCTTCAAGGGGTTGAAATGAAATAAATTCAACAGATTATACAAAGTTTGACGAAGTACTTAATACTTATGGACTCTTTTGGGATATATTATGAAAATATTAGAGCGCTAGTAAGGTTAGGTGATGATTACAATAACAAACGGCGCAAAGAATTTTCTGGGCCACTCACTTCGTTAAAAATGTTATATGAACACATGAACAAGACAATACAGTCGCTGAAAATCTAACTTTCAAAATGATAAGTACACAATGAATCTTACTAAATTTACTGTAGTCGACTACTGTAAAGCACGAACAAAAATATACCTCGTACTCATGGAACAGCTGACACGCGGTAGAAGCGCGCAGCGCAAGGTGGCGTTCGACTATGCGCTACTGTCTTTGATTGTTCACCACTCGTTTGCCTTTTGCCCTCCCAACTTGAAAATTTGAGGAATCGTAGTTCCAGACTTGCTCTTTCGAATAGTGCCAGAAAAAAAAAAAAAAAAAAAAATGCATTTTTTCGCAGTAGCGATTTGAACTTAGATTGTAATTTTTTCTATGAAAAAAAAATGTATTCTCAAAACCGACTGCATCATTGGAAAAAGCACGTCAAAATCTATCAATTCACCTATTAATATTTTTCTCAGTTCTTTATCTTCCTCTGTGAGCGAGTTGAACAGTGCGTCCTCCACTGGAAAAATGCGCCGCGCGCGCCTAGTGGCCGGACCTCAATGGAATTGCTCA
Organism: Copidosoma aretas; assembly: GCA_030522625.1. Taxonomy (NCBI): domain Eukaryota; kingdom Metazoa; phylum Arthropoda; class Insecta; order Hymenoptera; family Encyrtidae; genus Copidosoma; species Copidosoma aretas. The sequence goes on from JAPYYV010004350.1 coordinate 2,620, forward strand.
TATACTACATTTATTTACATTATTTTTATTGCATTCGTTTTTCGGATACGGTATTCTTTTTAATTCTATATATTTCTCAATAATTAACATGTTTCATGATTAAGGAATAATAAAAATATCGACGTTCAAATACTACATAAAGAGCTTACAGAAGAATATCAAAGAAGCATGCATTTCGATTTGCCAACACATTTTGATAACAATATGCAATTTTATTTAACATCCGTAGATCATTTGGATGATGGCTGGTTAGTTTTTGTTATTCTTCTAACATACACTTCTTTTTCTTTGTATATTACGTGGGCTTACATTTCAATTATACTTTTTCGTAATATACCGGAGTGTGGATGATGAATTTAATACATAATAAAGATTGTCTGGACAATCAGTAACTGCTTATTTACGGAATTACACTGAGGCTGATCAACATCGACAGGCGCATGATTATTTTAAGAAAACATTTTGTACATAAAACTTATGGTTCAGCATGCTCCGTTTGTGATAGACTCTGGTTTTAAAAAGATCTCATAGTTGTTTCGATTGCAGATGACAATATATTACGAAAAATAATCATGGTAATTTAAATAAAATACAATAATACTATCATTATACTTTTAATACACTTCCATTGCATTTTTTTAATGTAATTGAATTTTTAGGATTTTAACAGTATGATTGACATTATGATTTGTGCAACTTGTAAAAGTGCTCTAGATAAAAATACAATACCTATCATGTCAACGTTCAATGGCTTTAAATATCCACCGGTACCGAAAGATTTGCCAAAAACTATCAACAACATCGAAATGACTAGCCAAGAAGCTGCGTGGTTTTTGCTTCATCAGCTGATGTCTAAAAGTTGTATACACACCGACAATATGGCCACAAGAACGTGAGAGGGTGCGAAAAACCGCTTAACAAATATAATTACTTGACGACGATTCAACTGACATTTGGAAGGAGAATTGGTTCGATAAATACTCTTAACGACCAAGTGATTTAAGCGAAATACCACTGGCCTAATACGTCGCTAAATACTATGTCAATATTAAAAATATTCATGTGCAAAGAAAAATATGCGCTTACTTACAATTAGATATAGTATTTACGATATTTCTTATTTAAACGAATACAAACGAGAAATGGTCGCTCTACATGGAGGAAGTGCTGGCGGATGATAAATATATCAGTATCTATAATGAAAATAAAGGTGCTATTTTAGATAGACAAAGAGAATTTGAATCAGATCTAGATGTTGAAAAGACTAACAATATTTGCAAACAACTTTGCAGAGAAAATGACAGTGACGGTGAAGAAGTTGAAGATGTTGTTAACGTTATGCCTAAAGAGAACCGTTTTGATCAAGCTCTAAATAACCCTAATTCAGATATCAATGATGATATCCGTTTAGTTACGCTAAACAAACTTGCTGCAATAGCAAAATAAAAAAAAATCTAATGAATAACGATGCTTTTCGATCTTTAATGAGATATACTAATGATGCACAAAAAAGAATTTTATTTCAAGTTATTTTTCACTTGTTGACTCCACATACAAAACCTTTGCAGTTTTTTCTAACAGGTCCAGCTGGTTGCGGAAAAACATTTGTTATACAATTGCTAATGGAATGTTATAACCGTTTCACGAAGACTGACGGTTTTTGTAATGCGTATATTACTTGTGCCTCAACCGGAAAAGCAGCAGTTGCTATTGACGGAACAATGGTACATACAGCCTTAAAAATTTATCTTTCGAAATTACTACCTTTATCCACAGAGGTTTTTCAACAGTATCAACCTTTATTTAAGTATACAAAAGTTATCATAATAGACGAAATCAGTATGATTGGCGCCAAACTACTAGCACAAATAGACTTTCGTTTAAAACAAATCACTGGTAATCATAATAATTTATTTAGGGGATCGGATATTATTTTTATCGGCGATCCAAGACAACTACCACCCGTCAGAGCTACTCCCATCTATGAGCCCACTAAGCAAAGAATGGTGGGCGCAAGTTTATGGCGGAGTCTGCAGTTCCACGAATTGACGAAGTTGGAGCAACAAGACAATGACACGTTTTCTAATATTCATCGTACGATAGGTAGTGGATTGATATTGGATGATTCACAATTACGTTTAATTGAATCACGATTCTTTTCAAAGGAAGATGCACATAGATTGTATCCAAATGGAACAAGACTTTTCTTAGAAAATGTGAATGTAGACAGATACAACAATTCTGTTTTAAACGAAGATGATAATAAAATAGTTCGTACAGCCGTTGAAAGTTTATTTGGGACCAATAATCACGAACAATAAGCACACTGTAGACAAAAACTTTACAAATTAACTACTGCTGATACTGGGGGTGTACCTTATGAAATTGTTTTCTCTTTGAACAAATATTACATAATTTGCTTCAATATAGATACTTCTGACGGATTAGTTGATGGGGCAGTTAAAAAATTAGTTTATGTTGAGTATAATACCAACAATGAACTCATTCATGTCTGGTTAGAATTTCCAGAGTCATCAAAAACTGGACAACAAGTTAGAAAATAATGTGCTACCCACGCTGCTAACAGACACATAAGTTATCTGGCAGTACCAATTTGAAAAAAAAACAGCTTCCATTCCATTGAAAATTAATGAAACAATAATCGCAAGACGTACCAATTTTCCACTAAAACCTGCAAGTGAAATTACGGTCCATCAATCTCAAGGTGGAACCTTCCAAGCAATCGTTCATCAGTATGACAAGAAACACGAATTACCTTTGGTTTACGTAGCATTATCAAGAGTAACTTCACTTAAGGGACTTTACCTATTATCGGCCAATAACGATTACAGATTTGATCACGGACGACGATACGATGCATCAGTAGAATTGTTACAGAACGAATTCAAAAGCCTAGCATTAAATCGTTTGGATACAAAAGATAATAATCTACTGCAATTTACATCGCAAGAAAATGTATTGTTAATTTACTCCTTCAATTGTCAAGGTCTGTGAAGTCACTATGATGACATTAAAGCTGGTTCTGTATGTTCGAAATGTGATATTTTAATACTTTCAGAAACTAATGTAGGTAGCGATTTATTATGTGATGTTACTGATTTTAATTGTCTCGTTAAATTCAAGCGCGAGAATGTTCGATCTACCGGAGTGTCGATTTGCAGTAGTACTGATGTAACACATGTTATTACGCCACACATAGATTTATATGCGAGAAATAGTATTTAACAAGTTGCAACTGCATCAGGAATTGGTGATGTCTTCACAGCCCAATGTTCAACGAATAATGGAATGCTTACAATTTTGGTTGCAGTTTATGTATCACCAAATAACACAGTCAACGATATCATACGGTTTTTACGGTTCACTTTGCTACCATATTCAGATATTGGCTCTTCTGCACTGCAAGAAAATTTTAATACTTTACCAATGATTTTTCCCGGTAATTTAAACGTTAACTTTAACAGTGACACATCAGAGCCATTACTCAAATTTCTGCAAGATTTTGTAAAGTTACGTGTCATTAATAATCAACATCAATCGACAACGTTAGGCGGTACAACTATAGATGCTGTTATTTCACGGTTTTTGGATAGTTTTAAGTCAAAAAATTTTGTTTCTTTCTTTAGCTATCACAAACCGATTGTTACGGTTGTAAAAACCGATGAGTCTTGATGAAAATTGATTGACCAAATGCTGATTGCATGCAATAGAAAAAAAAAAAAAAAATTACAATTAATAGCATATTTTTCCATCAATTATGAGATTATATAAAAATGGTGACTTACCTGGTTGTCAAAGTGCTGCTGGAGGTGCGGATTTTGGTGGAGCTGGCGCTGCTATCGCCCTTGACAAGTCGAGCGGCGATGTTGTTAAGTCAATCACCGGAATTGATTGACCCAAAGCTGATTGCACACAATAAAAAAAAAAATTTGTTTACCTTAATAGCATCAAATTTTCCCATCAACTTATGATATGTGTAAAATGGGGGCTTACCGGGTTGTTGAACTGCTGCTGCTGAAGGTGCTAGTCTTAGCAGAAGAGGCGTTGTTCCTTCGTGTAAATCAGTAAATGACGGAGTCGGAGATGCTGGTTACTCCCAAGGCTCAAACATGGCTTCAACAAACGATTGTGCTGAAGGAAGATAAGCAGCTACTTCCCCAGAGACGAATGTTGCCTGTGATTTCGATGGAATTTCAGAAGTCGGAGCGATCACCATTGGCTCATCAACGGCAGGAGGTGCTAACTCGCACGATGCTGTAGCTTCCGTTAGAGGATGATTCATCAAAATTGATAAAGGTGTCAGCTTATCAAAAATATTTTCGTCCTGCAATGAAGGTGGCAGCTCGTTGTAAGAAGACTGTTCAATCGGCCACGTGGAGGGAAGACTAGAAATGTCTTCATCGCAGGGCAGAAGCGATGGCTTGTCCTGGAGCAAGGACGAAAAACTGCTAAATAATCCGGCATCCTGCAGTAAAGCTGCAATGTCTTCATCCTGAAGTAGGGGTCGCAGGTATTCATCCTAGAGCAGAGGTAACATGCCCTCGTCCTGGGGTTGAGATGGCAACAAGTTTGAAGTTTCCTGAGGTTGAAGTGGCAGCAAATTCAAATAATACAATAAAGCGTCCCTTTCAACGTCCTAGGGTTGAGATGGCAACAAGTTTGATGTGTCCTGAGGTTGAGGTGGCAGCAAATTTAAATAATTGAATAAAGCGTCCTTTTCAATGATATCCATCTCACTGGTGTCTACTTGTTGTGGACTCGTACTTTGCATGATGATTGTAGAGGTGGTTAAAGTACTGTGGCGAGCGGTGTCAAGGACTGAATAAGTTTTTGAAGCTATGCTGAGTGACTGAAAGAATGAGAAGGGTGGAAGGGAAAGAGGGGAAAGTTACGATACAGTTAGTGACTTTTGAAAAGCCAATGGGGGGGGATTGACTAAATGTAGAAGGGATGCATTATGTGTCTTTCTTAGCATATAACTTATACTTAACCAATATATGGAAAGAAGATTAAATACAGCATCATTCCACTGGAAATTCTCACACGTCATAGGCATACCCGCTGTTTCTCCCTCCTGGAAATTTTCAAAATTTCATAAGGCTTCCAGCGCGTCTCGAGCATAGTCGATTTTCAAGATTCTTGCTCAAGCAAGTCTCCGCAGTACAGTTGTTGCTGACTTTTGAAAATTTCCAGCAATCCTCTCAAGACATAGGCACACACGTTGTTTTCTTTCCTCAAAATTTTCAAGAGTAACAAAGGGTTTCATCACTTTTCTCAAGATTCTTTGCTCGGGAACATTCTTACTTCCAATTGAGTTTTCAACAGTCGCCAATAGAATAGTAAGGTAAGAAGAAAATTTTTCTTTCTCTCGTACATCTAGACTTTTCTACATAAAAAAAATATGCAGCTTTTACGTCTAGACTTTTCTAGTATTAATTTACATAGTTATGTGTGTGTGTGTGTGTGTGTGTGTGTGTGTGTGTGTGTGTGTGTGTGTGTGTGTGTGATACTTGTGTCATTTTAGATTAATATTTTTTTTTGCACAGATAAAAAAAAGATTCTTCAGAGTCCGTGCAATCGAATAGAGGATTAAAATAACCATGATTACTGCTCAATATTTCAAAGACTCTGCTAATGATATATGGCAGCTACAAAAGCGAATTTCAAGCCATAATGCTGATGCTAAGGATTTACATCAGATTATGAGTATGGGATATGCAGTTCTTCACGAAGCTGATATTTTTAGTAAACTTCGAGATTTAACGACTTCTGACAAACAAAAATTCCAAGCTGCGACGGCATTGTTAAGAACTTGTATGTGCAGACTTCGTGATCATTTGGAAGTAATACAAGCTGTAAAAGCATTCGAAAATGAAACACAAGAATTTGAACGGTCCGAGGTGAATGCAGCTGAAGAAATTGCAGCCGGAATAGAAGCATCTGCAAATAAATCAGATACTTTTGGAGCAATGCAGGGTGCTGGAATAGAATCAATAGCAGCAGCAGTTCCTAAAAATAGTCAAAATCCAACAGAGGAAAGTCATAATACATCTCTCAGCTGGGATGATATGAACAGTGCGTTTGAAAATCGCATTAGGACGGCTGTGATTTCAAACTTAAAGCATTTAGATCAGGGAAAATTTTTAAAAGACTGTCAAGTGCATTTTATTAAACGAGTGCAGCAAATTCTTAAAGAGTATGAAAGTTTAAAAGTAAATACAGTCTTAGCTGCGGAGTATAGAATAGTGAGAGACAATTTGGAAAATGTTGATGTAAAATATTTTAATACTATTGTAAGTCTCAAGCCATTCATCAAACGACTGATACAACATAATGGTTTGTTACATATGTAAAAGAACCGATTGAGGGGGAGATAGGAGATTTTCAAGACAAAGAGTCTTGATGGTCTTTGCTCTCAATATTAAACTTAGTTGTTAACATCAACAAACTGAATCCTATGAGAGGTAGCTCTTTTATAGATCTACCGAAATATATAAAAAATAAAAAGGCGTGCGTAAATGTGATGAATAATGATGTGCAATGTTTTAAATGTGCAATCTTGTCAGCTTTGCATCCTGCACAATATAATGCTCACCATGTCTCTAATTACTTTTCATATGAAAACGAATATAACTTCAATGATATAGTCTTTTCAGTAGATCCGAAAAAAATCAAGAAATTTGAAAAACAAAACGACATTTCGATAAAGCTATATTTTTTGATAAAAAGTCTTTCCCGTTCAGTAAGCAAACAGTTGACTAATCACGGACATGCAACATATATATGCGACAGATGCTTACACTATTTTTGGTCGAATCAGAAATTAGAAGCTCATACAGTTGATTGTAAAAGTATGAATGAATGCAAGATAATACTTCCTAACAAAAATAAAAATGAGCACATACTTGATTTAAAAACTTCACACATAAAAATCGTGTACCTTTCGTTGTGTATGCAGATTTTGAGTGTTTGCTAGAATCAGTCGATAATGGTCGTGCCTATCAACATCATAAAGCAGTTAGCATTTGATATTATATAAAGTGTAGCTATGATGACAGTCGATCGACGTACGTGAGCTATAGACAAAATGGGGAAGAAAACGAAATGCCAGCAAAGTGGTTTGTAAAAAAACTTCATTCAATTGCCTTAGAATTAGAAGAATTACACAAAAATCCACTTGACATGTTCAATTTGACCATTGAGAAACAAATAGAATTTAAAAAAGCTACGTTATGTCATATTTGTGATAAGTTTATTAGTCCAAATGATTAAAAAGTTCGTGATCATTGCCACCTCACGGGGAAGTAAGTAGTTTTTTTTTTTTTTTTTACAAACTAATTGTTAAATATTTTTTTTTTATTATAGATACGGCGGTGCTGCACATAGCAAATGTAACATTAATTATCAAGACTCAACGACGATCCCAGTGGTTTTTCACAACTTAAGCGGGTATGATTCACATTTATTCATAAAGAAATTAGCAACTTGTTTTCCCGGCCGTGTGCAGCTTTTACCACAAACCAAGGAAAAATACATTTCATTTACGAAATATGTGGAAGGAACGGACATAAACCTTCGATTCATCGACTCTTTCAAATTCATGGCTTCTTCTTTAGATCAATTATCATCATATTTAGAGAAACATGATATGCTAGAGAAAGTATTTACAGAAGATAATGAATTTTCTATAGAGCAGATAAGTTTATTAAAAAAAAAGGGAGTATTTCCTTATGACTACATTTCGTCTTTTGAAAAACTGGAAGAAGATATTCTTCCTTCAAAAGACGACTTCTATAGTAGTTTGTATGATGCTCATATAACCGATGAAGAATATAACCATGCTAAAAATGTTTGCTTTACCTTCAAAATTAAGACTCTGGGACAATACTTAGATTTATATTTCAAAACGGATGTATCACTCCTCGCTAAAGTATTCGAACACTTTAGAACAAACTGTCTTACTGCATACGAATCGGACCCTGCGCATTATTATACTACCCCAGGGTTAACATGGGACGCAATGCTTAAGTATAAAAAGGTAGTTCACATTATTAAAAAAAAAAAAATAATATTTGTGCATGAAAAACCTTTAAAAAAAATTTTTTTTTTTTGGTGTTACAGGTAAAGTTAGAACTATTATGCGTCATTGATATGGTATTGTTCATTGAACGCGGAAAAAGGGGAGGTATTAGTCAATGCTGTAATAGATATTCTAAAGCGAACAATCAATATATTAAAGAGGGTTATAAAGCTGATGAGCCTGAAAAATATCTTATGTACTAAGATGTGAATAATTTGTATGGATGGGGGATGACTCAGTGTTTACCTAAAAGTGGCTTTAAATGGGTGGAAAATATTGAAGAAATAAATATTTCAACAGTGGATGATAATTCAGAAATTGGTTACATTTTTGAAGTGGATATTGAATATCCTAAAAAACTCCATGATGCTCATAAGGACTTACCTTTTTGTGCCGAACATATAGCACCACCAAACTCCAAACAGACTAAATTGATGACTACGCTATATGATAAAAACAGGTACGTCATTCATTATCTTGCCTTAAAACAGGCATTGAAAAAGAGGCCCGTATAAAAAAAGTTCATCGTATCCTACAATTCAATCAAAGTCCCTGGTTAAAAAAGTATATAGACTTGAATACTATGTACAGACAGAATGCTAAGAACGACGTTGAAAAGATGTTATTTAAATTATTCAATAATGCAGTGTACGGAAAAACAATGGAAAACGAGCGCAAGCGTGTCGATGTAAAGCTTGTTAGTAAATGGACTGGACGTTACGGGGCCGAAGCGCTTATTGCTCGCCCGAATTGTCACAGCTGTGATATTTTCAATAATGAACTCGTAGCCATACAATTATTACGTAGCGAAATTTGTATAAGAAAACCAATATATGTAGGGCTTAGTGTTTTAGACTTATCTAAAACGCTTGTCTATAAATTTCACTATGATTTTATGCAAAGTTGTTTAGGAGATCAGTCCAAACTGTTGTATACTGACACAGACAGTCTGATTTATGAAGTATCTAATATAAATATATACGATGTGATGCGTAATAACATTGAAGAATTTGATACATAGGATTATGCAAATAATAATGAGTTCAACATGCCTCGAGTTAATAAGAAAATAATAGGATTAATGAAAGATGAATGTAACGGGAAAATTATGCTAGAATTTGTAGGACTTCGCAAAAAATGTATAGTATAAGAATACAGGACCAAAAGCCCGTGAAAAAAGCAAAAGGTGTTAAGAGCTCAGTAGTCAAGGCTACATTAACTTTCGATGAATATATAAAGTGTTTACGAGAAAATACAAGTAAGTCTCGTGAACAGCGAAATATCAGATCTCGCTATCATGAAATTTTTACCGAAAAAGAATGTAAAGTCGCACTTAGTGCGCATGATGACAAACGTTGCATTCGTCCAGACCAAACAGACACTTTTCCTTGGGGCCATTATGCTGTAGATACCATGAGACGGAAAGAGACGGATAATTCTGAGTCGACGCAAATGATGGGGGGGATAGTCCAGCCTCCACCCGCGCCCCATGTCATAAGAGAGAGAGAGAGAGAGAGAGCAGATGATGCAAGAGTGGGGGAAACTCAACACTGAGAGCTGTTTCAGAGCTCCGAGCTCATTCCAACATTCAGATTACCCAGAGCAAGCCTCACCTATCAGCAACTACAGCAAGCTGAGGTTCACAACCGACAAGCGAGTATTAGCAACCAGCAGAAAGCTAGTAAGAGAGCCTGTCAGGAAATACAAGAATCATCGAATAAGAAGTCAAAAACTTTTTCAGGTTTGTAAAAAAATTGTTTTCTCTCATCTTGCTCTTCTCCAAGCATTTTTTCTTCATTCTTTAAGCTAGCTGTTCTTTATTTGCGAATCAGTAAGTTCTTACTATTTCTGATCAACTTTAAATACTTTTTTTTTTTACTTAATATGATTCTTTTATGTTTAAATCAAAGCCCGTGTACCTATATATTTCGAGATGACAGTCTATTCAGAATTTCATAAACTTTCTTACGTTAGTTTTTTTTTTCAGTAAAACTAAATTAATTTTTGTATCAATCATTTCATAAAAGAACCCCCTTAACACTGTATAAAAACTCATATCGGAAACATAGCTGAAACTTGCAATATTCCAACAGTGATAAGCCTAGTGAACTTTAAACACACACACACACACACACACACATGCACAGTGTACTTGTAGTTTTCTTTAAATAGAGACCTGATCGGAAATATGACACTGATCTTAATTATCAGTGAAATTATGATAGCAATTTTTTTTTCATGTTACAGATGGATCTTCCAACTCTTAATCAAATCGCTAACAATGGTTTTCTTCCAACTCGTAGACTTAGTGAGATGGCTCAAGGACAAGAGTATATGGTCACCAAGCTGAGGAAAGCAAATACTAGGTTTGGGTCAAAAATAATTGCGGAGTTAAGAGAGGAATTTCAAGTCTTCCTTCCAAGTAAGGTATCTTCAGCTATTTTAGAAAATAATGATTTTTTTAATGAATTGTTAGAAGCAGTGAATAAGTTTAAATTATTTGTATTATATGATGGAAAACATGTAAAATTTTCATATACTTGATTTCGTCAATAAATAAAACAAGAAATAATATTTTTTCTCCTTATTTGTGTATTTATTTCAAGCCAGTATTACATTTATACATTAACTTTTAAAAAAAATTACAATAAAGATTATGACTATGAATTGATTATTTTATTTTTTGCGTATTAAAAAAAAAAAAAAAAAAAATTATAATTTTTTTTCCTTATCAGTCCAGCTATTGTGAGTATTGTCAAAACCCAACCACTTCACAAAAATTTTATTTCCTTGTCTTCGAAGGACTTTCTCTATTAAGTAAATATCTGGACACTTGGTTTTCTGCAATTCTTGTTCATAAAAACCTCCAGAAATTAATTGATCTTGATAGTCTTTAAGGTGATATGTAGTTGGATTCGTTGCTGCCACACGTGCTATTGTAAAAATCTCCGTTGACCAGTTGGGTGTATAACTCTTCTTGAAAACATGTTTTGCCTTGCTTACACGAACTTTATCACCAACTTTGAATGTAGGCTTTGATACACCATTACATCTTTCTTTAAATTTTTTAAGTATCTGAACTTCATTTTCAACTACAACGTCTTTTGGTTTCATAGCAATCGTTCTATGTTTTCTGTTGTTGTATGGTTTAACTAAATTTTTTATAATTTGCAGCCACTTATAATTACCTTGCAAGCTGAATTTTTTCCACATTAAGTCTTTTAATGTACAATTGAACCGCTCGCATACAGACGTTTTGAGATTGCTGTAGGTCGAGTATAAGTTTATTTTATATTCCTGCATAAGACTTTGAAAACTCAAATTGTAAAATTCTTTACCACGATCAGTTTACAAATTAACTGGTATTCTGCCTTGTTTCAATATAGACTGCATTGCTGCTGATACTTGTTCGCCAGTTTTTTTCTTTACAGGCACCGCCCAAGCATATTTGGAAAATACATTGATGACTGTTAGCATATACCTATAACCTTTATTTTCACGGGCGTAAGGCTGCATTTCAACAAGATCTGCTTGCCAAGTTTCGTCGAAACCACGCATGATGAATTTCCTACGTGGATAACGACGTCTCGCTGCTCTATGAAGTTCCTGAACAACTTGCTCCATGTATTATATATCTATATTTTCTAGTGCTGAATCAGCTTTAGTGTATAACACGTTTTTTTTTTTATATATATAATTTTCAAGATCTTCGATTTTTTATCAAATTTTTAAATTATTTCATAAAGTAAGCATAATTTACTGCATCTTAAGGCTGTTTAGGTTCAGCAGCATTAGACAACCTCTTGTTATTCACATCATAATGACCATCCGAAGTACGCCCGTATCCAATGCCTTGAGGGCCTTGAATACTATCGCCTTTTGATATATTCAACTTACGTCCGAATACGTCAACGCTCATACTGGTACTAAGCGAAAATTAATTATCAGTTCAATATATAATGCCAGCTTCCCGTAACTCCTCGATAATTGAATGAATTTCATTTGTATGGCTAAAATTACCCGCTGATCGCTCTGCCACTAATAATCGAAGACGATTGATTAGCTCGTTAGGATCGTCCCAGTATATATAGTCTATTTGAGTATTTAATCGTGCAATTTTTCATTCAGGTAGTGAACCACCTTTTTTTACATTCACAACTCTAAACATTGGTCCAAATATTTTATTACAGTTCATACTGTTTTATGTCTTATACTTGAATGTTGGTCAAATTTTTGTTTATGAACGCTTGAGGTCTCCAAAATACAGCGATACTGCTCTAAATCTTTACTTGTTATTATACTTACATCAAAATGTTTTTTTATAAGTAATTCCATCAATCCTGTAGTAATAGGATACTTTTGTGTATTTATTTCAATTTGATTATTATTAAAACTTATTTGTGAATTACCCAGCAAGTAAACTCCATCTTTCTCTTTTCGTATACCATAAATTTGATCTAATTGGTTTGATTGATTTTGCTCCAATATTTGAATATATAAATCGATGTTATTTGATGGTTCATCATCATCATCATCATATTCAGTTACAGTTTCATAACCGCGTAAAGTATCATCGATAGAAGTATTGGTGTCATAATTACTATCACTCATGGGTGACTGGAATGTTGGAGTTTGTTGAAAACTCTCCTTTCTTTTTTGCATGGGCTTGACTAGTTTTGTGGTAGCATAGCTAAAAATATCAGCATCATCACTATAAATCATTGAAGATAAATGAAACATTGGGGTATTATGCGCATGCTGTTTTCTTTTTTGCCTACGCTTAATTAGTTTTTGCATGATCAAAGGTTTGGACTCTTATGAGATATTTTTGTTCCTGGTTTCATTTACGATTTCTTAAAGGGGTCAATAATTGGTTTGAATGTTTCACTCATAGTTTTGTCAAAATTTGCTCTTTCATTTTTTAATAATTTATGCTTATGTCTTATAGCTTCTCTCGATTTTTCAATCTGTTGAAGGACTTCTTTCTCTCGTCTAAAGTCAGCCATGTTAATTGCTAGCTAAATAACAAAACACTAAAATAATTCAAGATCTGTGTGCTATATTTATAGCAAAACAATCAAATCCTTTTCGGTATCTGCCTTTCTCTATATCGCTATACTTATCTATTACAATGAATCCGTGTGCTTTATTTTTTCAACATTTAATTCATAAGTTTTTAAAATCAACGAAAGTCATATCAGTATTTACATGATCATGATAAATGTGTTTGAAATTCATACCATCTTGCCGAAATATTGCTAACAGATTTACATTATCTCGAACCAAATGTTTTGGAACTTGAGCGTAAGATGGACATAAATAGAAACAGTCAACGTTTTTGTGTCGACCCATGCAAAAAAATGTTTTAACATTGTCCTGCTTTTCACAGGCAATATCGTCAAAAATCATAAGAGAATTAGAGAGTGCTTTATGTGGTGTAATTAAAATCTCATGCTCACTAAAAGTAAAGTATTTAATATCTTTAAAAGGTTGCAGCAGTTCCTTTAGAAACTTATATTTCGGCTGATTCAGCGATTTTGAGTAAATATATATGTTTTCAAATCACAATCCATTAGGGTGAGTGATTAAACTAAGTAAGCTGTTTGTTTTTCCACAGTTTGAAGGACCGCAAAAAACGGCCCTGATGGTGTCTGGTAGTAGATCTTCATGACGTTTTATTTTTTTATCTTGCTTAACTAGTGTATCAAAATTTTCAATAGGAAGCTTTACTTTTTGCTCAACGAAGCTCATGTTGACTGTGCAATTACTCACATGTAACTGATTGCTCGGGTTATAAATAAAGTGTTAATATAATTTAAAGTTCATTTGCCTGTGAGCTCTTGAAGAGTAATGATCATTCACGGGAGTAGCGGTCGCAGAATCATTAATAAACTCATTAACAGTTTCCCTGTTGAACTACACGTACCAGGCTATCGATACTGCGGTCCAGGAACAAAATTATCTAAAAGACTTTCTCGCGGTGATCCAAATATCAATCCTCTTGATGAAGCTTGCAAACTGCATGATATAGCTTATTATCAGAATCCCGAAGATATTGCAGCTAGAAACGCGGTGGATAAGATTCTTGCAGAAAGTGCTTGGCAGCGCGTTAAAGCAAAAGATTCAAGTATTGGTGAGAAGTTGACTGCTTCAGCTGTAAGTGGAATAATGAAAGCGAAATCAAAACTTGGAATGGGTGTAACTGAGAATGAGAAATCTAAAAAAGTGTATAAGAAGAAAGTTGGAAGGGCAATTACGTTGAGAAAAGTGATTCAAAGTGGCAAAAAGTATATGGTTCAAAATAAGTGTGCTCGAAAAGTTATAAGTTCTGCTTTGAGAGGAGCTCGAGAAGCTCTAAAGAAAGCCGGTGGTAAAAAAATGTTATAACACCGCGTGTACTACCCATTCCACCAAAGATTGGAGGTTTTTTACCATTTATTTTACCTGCGTTTGCAGGTCTCAGCGCTATAGGTGCTCTTGCTAACGGAGCGAGTGGTATATATAAGGCAGTCAATGAAGCGAAAGAAGCGAAAAAACAGCTCGAAGAAGGTAAGAGGCATAATGGAAAAATGGAGGCTATCTTACTTGGTAAAGGTCTTTTTCTTATACCACATAAAAAAGGTTTCGGTCTCTACTTGAAATCAGGAAGGGGATTAAAAAAAAAAGTTCGAAGTAAAACTACCGAATCGGGCTCTTACAAATATAGATATATTACAATATGCAAAAATTTTGGAAATCACACGTTTTCGAGGAGTATTCATAAGAAATGCCATGCCATCTAGCGGCCCACATCAGAATGAATCAGCTATTGTCAATTTAGATGACAAATATGGCCCTGGCACTCATTGGGTTGCTTACAGAAAACGTGGTGATAAAGTTGTATATTTTGATAGTTTTGATGATCTTCAACCACCGCTAGATTTAATGAAATACCTTAGTGTTGACTATATTAAGTACAATTATGAACGTTATCAAAAATTTGATGCATACAACTGTGGCCACCTATGCTTAAAATTTTTATCGCAGCACCTCAAGTAAAAACCTATATAAATCACGGATATGATAAAAATTAATCATTCTGCGATTTGCCGTCATGGGAGACACATTCACTTCAAGTTTGTCTGGTACGTCATCCGTTCTTGAGGAGCAATATTTTCCTCCGCTTGAACTCTCACAACATAAAAATTACGTTCTCGGCTTAGTCTAGTTGCTAACATTTAATTCAATACCCAATATTGACGCTCGAAACAACAAATTATACGTGGGTGAGGAGGTAGTTACGTTACCAACTGGTAGCTATGAAATAGAAGATATAGAGACTTATCTTATCAATGCATTAACACCTAAAAATATTACAATTAGTTTAGTTTAAAGCCTAATAATAATACGCTTCGTAGCGTTATACAGTGTAGCCGTTCAATTCATTTTCAACCAAAGGACTCTTTGGCATCAGTGTTGGGCTTTACAAATCGTATACTCAGACCAGACATTGCTCACGAGTCGGATCAGCCTGTAACGATTCTTAGAATAAATTCACTTCGAGTTCAGTACAACATTACCACTGGGGCATATATTAATGGTATTAAAGTTCATACAATACATTAATTTTTTCCTGTTGTTCCTCCAGGCTATAAAATTATTGAAGTTCCAGCTCAGATAATTTACTTACTTATCGCAGTCAAGACAATTAATCATCTTCTAGTGTGTATTGATGATCAAGATGGACATTTAGTTGATTTTCTAGTGGAAGTAATAACGATAAGACTACACATTAAACAGGCAAACTAAAAAAAAAAAAAAAAAAAAAAAAAAAAGAAAAAAAAGAAAAAAAAAAAAAAAAAAAAAAAAAAAAAAAAAAAAAAAAAAAAAAAAAAAAAAAAAAAAATGTTCAAGGATATATAAGTAAGCCAACATAGGGGAAAACAATCAGTAATCAACGAACAAGCAAAGCGACAACACACGAAAACGCACAGTTCCTAAAAAGTCTAAAGGTGATCGTTGGCTAAAATTCATTTGCATATTTTCTTGCTGCTTCAAAGATGGAAGAAATTCTAAACATTCAGTCATGTGTCGCATTTGACGAATCAATCTCACACTATGAAGTTCACGCTCGTCAGCCTTATATTTCATCAGCATTCAATAATAGTGATGAGATACGAATCTCTATTCAACATCAAGATTTATGTCTCTTACCTTCACAGAGTGCTCTTTATGTTTGTGGCCAGCTCACATTAGCTGACAACTCTGCAGTAGCCCGGACTGCGTTAGTCAATGATGCCATATGTCATTTATTTGAAGAAATTCGTTATGAGATTAATGCTATCGAAATTGATAAATGTAAGAATGTCGGTGTAACAACCTTGATGAAAGGATGGATCTCGCACTCTCCTGGTGAAAGTTTCATGCTAGAAAACGCGGGCTGGCTGGATATTGCGGAGACAAAGAAACTGACTAATGACGAAAGAGATTTTGATGTTTTTATACCTTTGAGCATGATACTCGGCTTTGCTGAAGATTACCGTAAAGTTGTAGTCAATGCAAGACATGAGCTGATTCTTGCGAGATCGAGGAATGATTTAAACGCAGTTGTACAAACAGTTGCTGACAATGCTTACGAAGACTTTAAAATTACATTGACTCGAATAGAATGGCTCATGCCTTACGTAAATGCATCCGACAGACGAAAAATTCGTCTGCTCGATGTTATCGCAAAAGACAGACCCATTTCTATAAGTTTTCGCAATTGGGAGTTGTATGAGTACCCCCTCCTTCCATTAACTTCAAAACATGTGTGGACTGTTAAAACGTCAAATCAATTAGAAAAACCACGTTTCGTATTATTAGATTTTCAAACAAATCGTAAAAGTCAGAAAACTGCCAATGCTAGTCGTTTTGATCATTGTGATATTAGTAATGTTAAACTATCTCTCAACTCTTAGTATTACCCATACGGTAATCTCAATCTCAATATTGATAAACATCAATTTTTTCTTCTATACAGTATGTATACAAATTTTCAAAGTGCTTACTATGGTAAAGAAACAGAGCCTATGATTAGTAAAAAAGATTTTATTACACACATGCCACTCATAGTAATAGACTGCTCGAAACAAAATAAAGCTTTGAAAAGCGCGCCCGTTGACGTGCGCTTGGAATTTGAATCGAAAGATAATTTTACTCAAGGGATAGCTGCCTATTGTCTGATTTTACACGGTCGTATAGTTCAGTATAACCCTGTGAGTGGAGACGTGAAAAAACTTGTCTAGACTCGTCAAAGGGGTGGAAAAAAAAACACTACAGCATTAGTCATACAGTCAGTGTTTGTCGTGATGGAGTATGTAGTAGACATGCAGGGTTTTAAAAAGCCCGGTAATGATTATGTGATAAAGGAGTTAGCGATTCTTTCGTTAAATCATAGTGAGTACGTTAAACCGCTTATTTTTCTCTTCAAGCCACCATTTTCTTGGTATAGATTAAGTAATAAGTGCAAACGTCAAAATTTATGGCTTGAACTTAATTATCATGGATTAGATTGGCGGTCAGGTGATGTTGACTACACAGAAGTTGGCAATATTCTTCGAGAAAATCTTAAAGATGCTAATGAAAATTTTTGTGATTGGTGAGATGAAGAAGCAATGGCTCGAGCGATCTAATTTTCAAGTCACTGATATGGCGGACAATCCATCATTTGAACTACCAACATTGGCAAGTGCATGCTCTCATCATAATGGTGCATATAAATCCATGTGTGCTATTCATAATGTTAAACGAATGAAAAGATTGTACTTTCAACTAGAATGGGAAGATGTCACTAGCTCTGATGAAGAAAAGTTATAAATACTAGTTGCATCACACTTTTCTCTCATTTTTTAGCAATGTGGCAAAGTAGTAAGAGCAACGGTGGAGAAAATAATAAGTCTCTTGTTAGTAGACAAGACGAAAAAAAAAAAATAATAAATCTTTTTTTTCTACCATAAAAAAAGTCACAACTGATTAATATTCGTCGAATGAAAAGTGTTATCCTGAAAATAAAAGTTATAAAAGATTGTAGTGATTCAATACATCATGGATTCAATCACAGATATTCAAGGTTTTTATGATGCTGCTAGACTTTTTATACCAAAAGAAGTAGCTGTGGTCTCATTGCAAGGGAACATCGTTGGACATTGGATGATTACTCCACCTTCCAGTTTTAACAATTTACCTAACGATGTAAAAAAATATAACAATCGCCATACGTTGGAAGTACATGGAATCGAATGGCATGAGGGAGATATTACATTAATTTATTTGAAGTACAACCTTGTTACTCTTACTAAAAATCTTAAAAGAATTTATGTGCACGGAGATGATGCAGCCAAGTTTGTTAGTTCAATCTTAGCACGTGAGGTTCATGATATACCGCTAATATGTCATTCCTTCGGAAAACTTGAACGTAAAAAATCGTCTCCCGTATGACTCACACATGGGCAGAAGCATTTTGAAGATAAACATCTGTTTTGTGCTCTGTACAGAGCGCACTTATTAAAAAAATGGTTTATCAAGAGCTCAACATTATTATCATCGAAACAAGACAGTGATTCATATTACGCTGCATATGAACATCTCAGACGTCAAAAACAACATTTCACGTGGATGTGTGGTCAAGATGTCGTAGATTGTGCAACAAATAAAAAATAAAAAAAATAGTAAAAAATGTACTGTATTTTTCTGAAGAGTAATTATAAAATAAATACTGAAAACCAATAAATATTGTTTTTTTATTTTGAATCACCTTTCCAAAATCTTCCCTCCATTAATTTTCAAAAATCATAAATTATATTAAAAAAAAAAAAAAAGTGCAAGTCCCTAACAGATCAAGAAGGAACCAAATACTTCATGCCAATGATCATAGTAAACCAACTGAGCTATTAGGGACTTGCATATTTCAAAGCTTAAATAAGATACATGTGAAAGCTTACATGTGTACGCAACATACACGCATCCGCATATAATCCAATAACTTATTAAGTGACTGTTGTACATTTTAATTTTCATAATAAAAAATCAAAATAATTTAAAATAGCAATAAATAAATTTCTTATAACTTTTCTAATGCAATCCCCATTCCCATATTTTATTCTTCCGCATAGTAATGCAGTTTCGGCGGCCGATTCTAGAACACCGAGCGGCAGGGTGGGTGGCTAGAACACTAAGCAGTGGTGAGGGCAGATGTTCTAGTATCGGCGCCGATTCTAGAACACCGAGCGGCAGGGTGGGGGGCTAGAACACTAAGCAGTGGTGAGGGCAGATGTTTTAGTATCGGCGCCGATTCTAGAATACCGAGCGGCGGCGGGGTGGGGGCGAGAACACCAAGCGGTGGGGAGGCGAATGTTCCAGTATCGGCGCCAATTCTAGAACAGTGTTCAAGAATCGGCATAGCCTATCCACTATAGTATATTACGATCCTAGGCCGGAAAAGTAAAGAAAGTTTCAGATCGTCCAAATATTGTCGGTTGAGGCGCAGCCGAGGATGATAAACAGATGATCTAAGGCTTTTTTACTTTCGGCCGTGGGTTGTATACGATTTTTCAAGCCCCAGCGGCTGGAAAGTGAATATTGCCGTCCGTGCAGCGGACGGGAAAGGTAATTTTCCTAGCCACTGAGATGAAAAAATAATTTAATCATTACTTTCAACACATTGTACTGGAATGCTTCTGTTACAATGAGCATTTCTGTTAACTTTTACATTTTCTGGAATATAAGCATCATATTTAGTTTGACTGCTATAATCATCTTCAGATTCATCTGGAAAATGAATAAAAATTCGATTTGTTTTATTGAATGATACTATAAATTATTAGATTCAAATAAGTTGTTTTGTGAAAACATTATTATCATGAAAATATAATTTTATCAATTATTTTAATACTCACCACTCGATGAAGAGTCGGAGCTACTACTTTCCATACAATGTTTTCTATTGTCTTCTTTGTATTTTTTCAGCAGACAATATTTCCCTTTACGTGGACATTCTTCCAATAATGCTGGCACTTCTTCATTTTAAAATGGCTTGAAGAAAAAAAAATTCTACGTCAAAATGCGCTAATGTTACTCATATATTTTTTTTTATACATCATATTCCTACCCGTACACGAACTCGAGTTGATTTTTAAGGGCACCATCTACCACCTTGGTGTGGAGGGTGTTCATCCTAACCCCGACTATGACCCTTTTTTTTTACCCTAGTCCCTGTTGATACCCATATATTCCCTGTCCTATCTACCCCCGGATCCCAACATTTCCCCAAGTAGTCCCGTACCTACCCATAGCACCCACAAGGCCTACCCCCGGGTCGCCCTGTGGTGCAGAATCTCTTTCCAACCCCGTACTCTCACCTTACCCCAACTAGTCCTGCATCTACCCAGAGCACCCACGGCGCCCACCTCTGGATCGTCCAGTGATGCAGAACCAGCCGCGAGACTTAGGAACAAATTCCAGCCGATAACAACTCTGAAAAAGTTTTCCGAGTTGACCTGACCGGGATTCGAACCTCTGCCTCTTTCGACCAGCTGTACCGCAGCTGACCAAGACTTACGCCTTAGCCAACTGAACTACGACTGCTTTTAATGTTTCTTATAAAATTGTACATAAAAAAAGAATATTCGTGCTACCGCTGTTTCAAAATTTTTGCAAGCTCGGCGCCATACCCTTATACCTGTTTGCAGCATTAGGATGCGGTCCCAGTGAGCACAGAATCCCCATACACTGAGAGAAAAGTGGAACGTCCTCTGTCCTCGCACAGGCGGATAGAGTACCAATGTAACGTACACCTACCGATCCAGGCAGTGGGACGCCTGCTGATCTACTTTGAACGTTAGGCGAACTATCGTGGTACAGTGGTAGTCTTACCTATAAGTACAGTACAGTAGCTATCCGTGCATCCAGCGCATGGTCCGTTTCTGCAATATCTATTAGATAACTTACCTATACTTCATAGATAATCATGTATGTATATGATATAGACAGTATACGTCAGTATATCATATTGTACTGACACAGTGACACTGACGTCTGCACATTCTATATATATTATATTTCTGACCTCCATAGGTGCTACATCCGCGTATATTAGTGATCCGGCAAGATTTATCAAAAAATGGACTATTTTTTAACAAGTATACATGGTACTCAACCTTGGAGAAGTGGTGTCGCAGTAAGTGTAATGTTTATAAGTGTGTGCACTACAAGGCTTAGTCAATAAATTTTTCTTGTGCTGAGCATGCAATATTCAGAGTGTGCAGTGGTGCGTACTATGTAATTTAAATGGTATAATAAAATATAATGGTTCACGTTGAATGGTATTCATCACCAAGAAACAAAAGTGACGCTATCCGCACTCAACAGCAGACTTGTGAGCCCTCTAGTGAGAGAATTGGGAGGCTGCTTATCTGTGGTGCGATCAGTTGATCCACCTAAAACAGTACGGTTGATCAAAGAATCGTGCAAATATTATTAATTGAGCCCAAGTTTTGCATAAAGTTATGAAAGAAAATCAAGCTAAAATATCAGGCTAAAGAATTATCAAAAAGTTTTGCATCGCGATAGTGTTTTGTGAGTGGCATTAGCGTATTTCCGTCAGTGGGTCGAGTCTCTCCATGTATTTAGTATACCTATATAGATTAAATATATACCAACATAGAGAACATATATATCAGCTAGACATATGACGTACCAAACAAGCGTGGCAACATACTGGTGGGGGGAGCCTATACATAGGTACATAGGACAATAACAGCAACATTTTTCGAGACTATTTATCCGATACCGATCGATTTCAGGCCCTCAAAGTCGAGGGCTTTATCATGCCTATTCAGTGTGAAATTTTAAAAGTCTTCAAAGAGGTGGAATGTGAGAAAGGAATAAAATTTGTTGGAAAAGCTGTATATATAATGTACGCACCATTGATTCACAGCTTCCAGTTATTTTTTGAAATACTGGGCTTATATAATAAAATTAATAAATATATGGGAATCTTAGCAAAAGAAAAAAAAATTATTTCTAATGTCATTCAAGGAAGATTTTGGTTAATGAATGTCACTAACGATATTGCAAATGAAAATTTGATACCTTTATATATTTATTATGACGAGATAGAGGTAGGTCACTTGGTAGTCATGGTGATGTCAATAAATTTGGCGTTGTATACATTATGATTGCCTACCTCCCTCCTAATATAGCATCTCGTCTCAATTGTATACTTTTTTCTACCATTATTAAAGTATAAGATAAAAAAAAAGTACCAATCACGCCATATTAAAAAATTTAATAAATGAATGAAATTGCCTTGCTAATAAAGGGATTTATATAACAGACAATGACACAAAAATTAAAATTAGATTTCAGCTCATTTTTATCATAGGCGATAACCTAGGCTTAAATGAAACGTGCGGATTTGTTGAATCCTTTAAGGCTTCTGGTTATTGCCGAATTCGTTCTGCTTCCTCTAATGAATGCTCTTAAATGTACGTAGAAAATACGTAATCTTTAAGGACTATAATTAATTATGATACAGATTGTGAGAAATCTAATTCTTAAGAAACGGGTGTAAGGAGTTTTGCCTTTTTAACAATGATGTTGTATTTTAACAAAAGTGTTGACATCATGCACGATCTCCTTGAAGAAGTCTCTATGTACGTTATAAGATCCGTATCATACCATTTTATATATGTTGAAAAACTTTTTACACTGGAAAAACTAAGCATTTTAACAGAAAACCTTCCCTATACGATGGATGACACTAACAAGCCACCTAAAATTGCAAAAAATAAGAAAAAAGACAAATTGAACTAGAAATTTTCAGCCTCTGAAATCTTTTGCTTCGTAAGATGTTTGAGCGTTATGATTGATCATTTGATTCAGACAGTTAAAAAAATGAGCACTGGATAATGTATATAACATTGAAGAAAACATTTGTTTTTACTGATGTCTCCATGTCTGACCGTCAACAAAATAGAAAAAGTTCCAAATTAATTAAAAAATTAAATAAATTGTATTGTAAGCTGGTTGGCCCTTTTAAAACAAAATTTTATTTTTTAATTCACTACGTAAATATTTTATTAGACTACACACCACCTGCTTATTATATGGCTATGAGGCCTGAATCTCGGCATAGGGATATAAAAAAAACGCTTTGACAAAGTCTTTTCGGGTAAATTTTATGAAAACAATCGCAATAAAGCAAGTAGTACAAATGTCTCACTCAATAGAGGTATTGTCAGAGAAATATGATATTATCTGGGGAGTTCGTGATAAGTCTCGATCTACCAACTATTTTACCACTGTAACTGTTAACGGAGCTTGTTTCAGATTTGGCATGTACTACGTTATCAGCTTAAAAAATAGCAAAATTGAATTCGGACAGATCAAAAGTATTAGAAAAGTTACAGAGCCCGAAAAAAATTTAATAACAAAGAAACGAAAAATTCAAGAAAATGTAGAGCTCTTCATTAAGTCTTACAGTGAGATTATTTTAGATGAAAAGACTGATGCATACATTGTTGAACGGAACAGCCTTAACGATAGAGTCAGCAGTTTAGATGAAATGCCAGCCATGCCATCGGTCACGTACATTAATAAAAGAGGTATTCAGTATGTTGTAACGCGTTGTTCACCATAATATTTTAAGTAATTACCTATACATTAAAATCGTAAATAGATAGTTCATCTATTTTCTAATATAATTTATTTTTGTAATAAATTTTGTAGTAAAAGAAATCGAAAATAATGTAAATGAAAGCTGATAGGGTATCTATTTTTTTTTTTTATTTTCAAAGTAACGGAAATTCTAAATGTTTCATATTATTTTTTAGAATTTTTATACATATTAACTTTAAAAATGTCCTGGGTAAAAAAAATTATATTTTCAAACTGTAAAATAGAAAATGTCATTTATGCAAATTATTGTAAAAAATCAACTTTCATCCTTACTTTTTATATTATTTATTTCATGTAAAACTAGAATATAAATTATTTTAATGCATAAGTTTCAAGTGTAGTGTACAATAATTTAATAGGTGACAAAACACGAAAATTATCGCTAAGCATTATAGTATAGTACATGCACTCTTTCTCGAATAAGAGGATTGATTTCATTAATTAACCCTAAAACACGACGTATAATTTTTAATGCATTGTGAAGGGACAGCTCCGTGACCCCAGCACCCAAGGTCTTTAAAAAAATTTGGAAAAATAACAAACAAATTGTGCGTGATTTCCTCGCTATTTTTCTTTTTGTAAAAAAATTGCGCGTTACTTAATTCATGAGATATAAATAAAGTAGTCCGGGTGATAGACATATTTTTATTTTGAATTTTCTCCTTAATTTTGGCACATAGAGTAAATTTCTCAACGGGAAACATTTCCGCGCTGTTTACGCAATAATTCTAGTATTTTTTGTTCTTTTAATTGTGAACATAAAACTAAAAATTGATAAAAAAATAGTCTGTCGCACGTAAGGTTAGGTTGAGTGATAATTTGCTTATACTCGTATATGGGTCATTCCGGCGAAACTTGCACTATTGGTGTCCTGGTCTCGTGCGCAGAATTAAGAGTGAAACAGGTAACCCCATGGGAGCCAAAGTACG
>JAPYYV010004351.1:0-25499 GCA_030522625.1 Copidosoma aretas
TGGGGGGATTTGGGGGGATTGGACGTTTTTCATTTCTTGAATAACGGAGAAAATGAGAGAAATTTACCTTATTTTGTGGACGGATGTGGGAGGTAGTGGGGGGGGGTCATAAAAGTAGTGAGGGGGTGCAATGGGGGGTAGTGGGGGGAGTGGGGGGTCTCACACATCTCAAACAGCTTATTATATTAAAAAATATTGCTTATAGGGCTTGGAAAGAATCAGAAAATGTTTCTGACTTTGTAAATTTTAAATATTATTGGTCTTTTTGTACACGTTAGACAAAAATTGATTACCAAAATTACATGAACCATTTTAAAATATCTTTAATACAAAACCCAGTGTTTTCTGGTCACATATGAATTCTAAGAGACCAGATGATGGCCTTCCCGCTATAATGGGGCATAACGGCACAATGGCATCTGACGGGAAAACTATACGTAACACGTTTGCTTCACATTTCTCGTCCGTATTTTCTGACGAAGTTTTGCCGAAGAATAACTTACCCACTACTCCCTCATTATTATCTGGATATAACATAACATTACCAGTAATGATTAAATATTTACTCTCCGTCAAAAATAATCACGCAGCGGGCCCTGATGGTGTTTCTAATTCGGTACTCTTGCATTGCATATTAGGTCTCTCTCCACCCTTGCTAATGCTCTTTAATTTGTCATTGCAATCCAGTATTGTTTCCTTAATCTGGAGGAAGTCTTACATATCACCTATACATAAATCTGGTTTATAGATCGCATTTTAAACTACAGACCTGTTTCCTTGCTAAATGTTATTCCAAAACTACTTGATAAGCTTACAACGAACGTTATTTAGACTTTATTTCATAGGACAATTATTAAGAAGCAGCACGGGTTCATTAGTCGTCGCTCTATCGTCACTTACTTACTTGAATATTGTAAATATGTGAGATTTTAGATTGATAATTGTATATAAGTGAATACAATATACACTGATTAATCTAGTGCATTTAACAAATTAAGCTATGATAAACTTATTTGAAAGTATCATTAGCTTGGCATACAGGGATCCATGTTAAAATGGATTTAATCTCATTCGACAGATAGACAGTATTCTGTCAGGATGGGTGAATACAAATCTGGTTCAAGACTTTCTTCTTTCGGTGTCCTCCAGGGTTATCATCTTGGTCCAACTTTTTTTTGTACTTTATATTAATGACATGGGTTGCAACATAAGAAAATCAAAATTTTTACTGTATTCTAATAATATAAAGTTATACTGCCTCATTTCGACTCCGAGTGATTCCTTGCTGCTACAGGAAGACATTAAAATGATATCTCTCTGGTGCGATCTCAACGCTATGGTTATTAACGTGAAGAATTGTGCAATCATCTCCTTTAGTGAGACACAATATCTTGAATCTGAAAACTTCATTGTCCACTATGAGTTAAATCGTGTGATAGATATACGTAACCTTGCAGTTATAATTGATTCGGAGCTAAAGTTTGATCGTTATATCAATCTTATTGCTGTTAAAGCGAACAAAGTTCTTCGTTATTAAATACAATTCGCAAGAGATTTTCGAAACCAACCTATGCTACTTTTACTATATCATTCGTTGGTATTATCTCTGCTGCTTCATGCATCTCCAGTTTGGCGACCACATTACATTTTCTACCGAAAAGCATTGAAGGCGTTCAAACGAAGTTCTTATGAAGATATCGTATTTTACCACCAAACCAATGCATAGATTCGACCATAATTTTCTGCCTTTTCTGCAATAATTGATATACCAACGATTGGATCCATTTTTAAGATTAATAATATGATTAAAGCTCACAAAGTAATTTGTAATTTAATCCAATGTCCTACTCTCTCTAGCAACTTTATAAACCGCACCATACCTTATGATCGACCACTGCATGAATTTCAATCACTGTCCACTGTTTTCCCTTCAATAACTAGACTTGTAAATTTCTGGAATTCCTCACCTAAGCGTTTACGAAATTTACCTCTTATTTGTCAATTTAAACGGAAATTTAGACAAATTTTGATTGATTATTATTGAAATAACTATTACAACACAATTACTTGTTGTTATAATAAATATTTTTCCTAGCGCTGCCAACCAGGGAATTATAATTTTCTACGTCGTAAATTGGCTTTAGCCCGTATATTGTAATAAATGTATAATAATAAATAAATTCTTATTTTAATTGATAAAAACAATTTCTCAAAATTGTTCAAAATTTTTTTTTAGATTTTTGCAGTAACCTAATGGCCACCTATACACGTATTGTTTTTACAATTTTTTTTTTTCTTATAATGATGTCTTGAAATGATTATAAGAATCCTAAAAGTCATTTACAAGTTATTTTGAATTACGTTAAGAAAATAGGTTTGCTGCGATTTCGTATATTTCATGAATATCAAAATTTTCTTATGTATAATCATACATACTCTCATACACGTCTGAAACTAAGCTTTTCGAAAATAAATTTTTTACTTTCCGTTCCCTGCATTGACCGAATTATGAATTACCCTTTATTGCCAAAGCTCTATTCGAAGAGCGCCCAACGTCTACTCTGTGTACGAGAGTATACCTATACTCTCTGGGCTTTAGGTATGTATGTATGTAGACCCACACGGTGGCAAGCGGTAGAGACTTAGTTTCGTCGATCAACGAAGTTAAGCAATGTACGGGCATGGTTGGGACTTGGTTAAAGTCTTGCCGTTTGCGTGGGGTTCCTCTCCGCTGCTTCTCTTTGGGGTTTCAATCGACTGTTTCTCTTACGTTACGGACAACGTGAGCAGAAGGTGTACAGGAGTTAGTCCTGGAGTTTATTTGTAGACACCTAGTAAGGATTGAGGCAATACACTGGCATCGTACTGGGATGGGTTTTTCCAAAGTGGCTTCCCCACCCACAGGACTTGTCCTGGCGAATGCGGAACGGTTGTTAGTTACGAAAATGTATTGCCAACCATTTTTTTATTGAAAAAAACATGGTTTCCGATCGGAATATCTTAGCCTATCGCTGCTCAGCTATAGTTTGCTGGACTAAAGCACGATCATAATTTGCACACACCTGCTTTTTTTGCATTATGTGCATAAATCGGTTGCTCTGTCCGATCCCTGTAATTGGATCGTCTATAATCAGAATAATTCATCTGTTTTTGGCAGATTTTGGCAAAAGTCTGTCTTTCAGGTGACGTCGGCCATCTTCAGCTATAGTTCAATTGCGGGGATGGGGGGTGCACAGTGGGACGAAATGGGAAAATTTTTGTCAAAATTAGATAACTCCCGATGGCTTGGGCCGATTTGAATAACTTGTTTTTTATTCTCAAAAGTTAGGACAAGAGAATAAAGGAAAATTGGTCCGCAGTTGTTGCACGCTCCAGAGAGGGGTAGTAAAAATCCCTCAGAACACCAAATCACCCTTTTTTCTTACAGAAATAGCAATAATTTTTTCCAAACACAACACAAAATCATCGCTTAGGATGTAAAGGATGTAAAGCTCAATATCTTAGATAATTGTGAAAAATTCAAAATGGTGGCAGCAAAATGGTGGCCAGAACATTAGAAATGATGCATGCTCTTGAATTATTACATACTTTAAGTGCAATATGCTTTGATGTCATATGGCATTTCAAATCCAAAATGGCGGCTGCAACAAAATGGCAGACTATCTATTTTGTAAAAAACATTTCAATATGAGTATCAAATGAAAGGGTTTAATGAGTGGAGGAAAGTCATATGTGTTGCACCGAAGCCTTTTTAAATTCAAAATGGCGGCTGCAGCAAGATGGCGGTCTATCTATTTTGTAAAGAGCATTTTAATATAGATATAAAATGAAAGGGTCTAACAAGTGGAGTATAGTCATAAATGTTGCATCCTTGCCTTTTTAAATTCAAAATGGCAGGTGCGACGAAATAGTGGAAAATCTATTATGTACGAAACATTATGATAGGGGTATCAAATCGCAGAATTTAATGAGTGGAGTGTAGACTTATTTAAGAGAGCTTCATACATAAGCAATCCCGTAATATCACTCATTTATATAGATAGGAGAAACAAAAACCATTGTCCTAAAGATCTTCCCATAAAGGCAAATCGCCACATCAAGTAAATATGGATTCATTATTTGTAGTTTTTGTAGAATGTCTATTTTATTCGACGCTTAATAACATTCTTTTAATGTCTAAATAGTTTTGTTCCAACCTGTACTTTATAATGAATACAAATTTTTTCAAATATATTATAAGTTAAAATATTGATATTATAAAAAGCACTAATGTTGACCGTTGTTTTATAGGAGTAAATATGTGAACGAGCAGGAAGGACTGTTGGAAAAAACTGTAAACAATAGTGTTCAAGATAGTAAGGACGATCTGTCCGGAAAAAGTAAAGATAGTGATGACAAAGACTCTAGTAACAATGATGAGATCATTTAAGATCAAAGTGGAACATACAATTCAAATGATGAAAAAAAATATCATTTAAACCCCTTAAGTATTTCGTATAATCATATAAGCAAATATAATTTTTAATAAAATTATCGTAGCTATCAGACGAGATTATAATAAAGAATAGTGAAATGAGTTATGCACATAGAAATTTTACTTTAAATTGATTATAATGAGAGTTATAATATTAATATTTCTATTGATTTAAACAAGATATAAGAATGTAAATAATTCATAATAATATAAAGAACTAATACTAAAGAATGAAAAATAGTTTAAAATTTAAAATCAGGTACAAAATAGTTTGTGACTTATTTTAGCAAATTCACTTAACAATAATGACCATGCATTAATGCAATGCAGCAGATATAAGAATAAAATAGATAATAATTCCAAGCGAATTAAGCTCTTGAAATATATTATGGCAAATTTGTTGTATGTAAATAGATCTAACTCATCAGTCATTAGCCTAAACGTATACAACATTTCAAACGTTCTAGATAAGTATAAACTTTATAAAAGAATTTCTTGTTGCACATGCTTGTACGCTTCTCGCAATAAAAACATAGGAAGGTCTTCATGTACATTGTGGTGAGCGAAAGATAAATTTATAACCATGACCACGACGCGACAATCATCGTAATTAATTTACCATATATTTTAAATTGTCAAATACGTCAAACAGTTTGCTAACTAACATTCAGTCTACCATTTCTACTAAAACGTATGATAAAATTTCAGTGAATGTTCTACAGAAACCTGCATGTCAATAAAATATTTATTTTTGAGAAATAAAGTAAAAATAATTTCCTGTTTTTTTCTGGCAGACATCATAAATCAAAAATGGCCTATCATATGTGACTACACTCCACTCATTAAATTTTCTAATTTTATGCCCATATCATAATGCTTTATACACAATAGATATTCCGTTTTTTTGTCGCACCTGCCATTTTAAATTTAAAAAGACAAGAGTGTAACATGTATGACTGTACTTCACTTGTTAAACCCTTTCATTTCATACCCACAATAAAATGCTCTTAACAAAATAGATTGTCCACTATTTTGCTGCAGCCGTTTCAAATTTAAAAAGGAGTCGGTGCAACATATACGACTTTACTCCACTCATTGAAATCTTTCATTAGATACCCATATTGAAATGCTTTTTACAAAATAGATAGTCCGCCATTTTTTTGCAGCGTCATTTTGGATTTAAAACGCCATATGGCATCAAAGCATATTACACTTGAAGTATGTATTGATTTAAGAGCAATTAAAAAAAGAATCTAAAAAATACAATACAACAATTATCGAAATAACCAAAATCATGCATCATTTCTAATGTTTTGGACACCATTTTGCTGCCACCATCTTGAATTTTTCAAAATTGTCTAAGATATTGAGCTTTACATCTCTTAAATCCTGAGCGATGATTTTTGTTTGGAAATCATTATTGCCATTTCTGTAAGGAAAAAAGGTGATTTAGTGTTTTGGGGAATTTTCGGGGGATTTGTACTACCCCCCCCCCCCCTCCCTCCTAGGTTTCATCACAACTACGGACTAATTTTCGTTTCATCTAATGTCCGACCCCTTAAAAATCCAAAAAAACCATCTGAATTGGCCCACGTTATCGGAAGTTAACTAATTTTGACAAAAATTTTCCCATCTCGTCCTACCGTGCGCCACACAGTGGGAAAGAAGGTTTTTTTTTCTGGAAATAAAATAAACCCAACACAAATGAATCAATCTTTATGTCTTATTTTCGAGCTTACTGATAGTCGCATTCAAAATATAGGAAAATTGTACCAAAGTCAAAATATGTGAGATAAGAGGGTGAAAACTACCGCTAAAGTTGAAAAATCTGTCGAATACTTAAGTCAATAATTAAATTATTTGAAAATTGTTAAAAAACTATATACAATTGATGAAGATTAGTAAATAAGTATTTATAGCGTCCTATTGTACATAAAAAAATCCATTTAAAGTTATTTGAGGAAGTTGAAACTACCCTTAAACGAGCTAATATTACAAAAAATTTGTTATTTTTTGTAAAAATGTTTTTTTTGTTTGCTTGATAACGATAAACATGTAATATGCGTTAGCGAACGTTAAAAAAAAATCATCTACTATTAGGCGAGGCAACAACCCCTAAAATAGAAAAAAATGCAGCGGATCTCTACTTCATTACCAAAATTTACTAAATTTTTTTTGTGATTATTATGTATTTTAGAGTATTAATAGAAAAAAATTCGGAAGTTTGCATAAGCAGAAAAAAATTCATTTTTATATTCTTAGGGATGTAAACTACCCTTGTATAAGCTTAAGTGCATAAAATTTTTAAGATACATCATGAAAACTTGTCTTTGTTGGCAAAGTAAGAATGATTCTTTATCACAGAATATTTTTAATACGTAAGAAATATTCACACAGAAGGGGTGAAAAAAACCCTAAAAATTTGATGAAAGCAGCAGGTACTTTCTTTAGTACCAATGTTAGTGGAATTTTTTTATATTTATTATTAATAAGAAAAAATTTAAAAAGAGAATTTCCCAAGTTAACTTATACACAATTGATAATTCACATTAATCAGTTTAAGGGTGCAGACTACCCCTGAATAAGTTCATGTAAATAAAATTTCAGAGATGTTTTATGGAAACTTTCTTTCGCTTACCAAATAATATAAAATCACTTGGAAACATGTTTTTACCAAAATAAGAAAAAATTACACGTAAGAGGTGACAACAACCCCTAAAATTTGATGACTTAAAAAGATACTTAACTTATTACCAACCTTGATTGAAACTTTTTTTAATATCATTAAAAATTAAAGAATATTTAAAGAAAACTTTTCTACTGTTTTATTATACACTAAAAAAATTAGTTATGTTTGGCTATTCCAATGATAAACTATTAATTTTTTGTTTACATTTGTTTACTAACTGCAAAGATACACCGCAACTTTTGGTGAAAAAATACTATTCTGCCGTGAAGTCCTACCGTAAATTGACTGTATTTACCAAGCTTTTTATCGTCTTTCTTCAGTGTACATGGTCTAAATTTTCTGTTACCTTAATACATATTGATATCAAAATTTTTTTCTACAACTAAGAAAAATTTAATTAAAAAAAAAAGAAAATTACTAATGTATACGAATATACATTGGCTCATTAATTGGTAAGCTTAAATAGATTGAAACTACGCTCTATAAAGCTACCTCACACCTAATTGTAAAGAATTGTTACGAAAGTTTGTTGTTTGCAAAATCGATATGGATTTTTTTCACTCAAAGATATACATATTTAAACAAGAATATGACGTGAGGAGAGAGAACAATTCCTACATGTTTATGAATTCAGTTACTACTTATATTTACTATTTACAAATTACAGAATACGTAAAAATTCTTAAAATACTTGTACCTGATCTTTTATTCGTGTAAAGGAAATTTGCATAGAGATTTAATGACTTTTTGTAAAAGAATAATTTTATAAATACCACTTTTTTGTAATTGAATTAATTTTTTTTAATTCGTATTTTGTCTCCTTTAACAATGAGAAAAACGGCTTTTGTCATTTTTTTTCCATTCTGTTTACAATAATTTCATCATAATAAGTACGACTCGTTTATAAATGTAATTAAAGCTTTGATAATTGGACTAGCAATTTTAAGTACTAACTTTGCAAGTTTTTAGCAAAACGGAGATTGTGTTAAAGATATTTACGTTGTTAACATACTTTGATTCACCGCATGCTAGTGTATCTTTTGGGCACATAACTGTGAACAGATAAATCATCTGTAGTCAACATTACTTGGTTAAGTAGTATTGGTAGCACCGTTAAAAAGCATGCCTATCGGCACTACACTATACAAAATTTCGCTTGTAGCCAACTTTACAATAACGTGACCTTGTGAAGGAAGGTATATTCGTATGCATTTGAAATTTTACCATTTTTTTATTGTATTTTTCTAAGTTGTACAAAACAATTTTGATATCAATAAGTATGTATTTATATAAGAGAAAATCCAGACCATGTACACTAAAGAAAGACGATAAAAAGCTTGTTAAATACAGCTAATTTACGGTAGGCTCTCACGGCAGAAAAGTATTTCTTTGCCAAAAGTTGCAGTGTATCTTTGCATTGAGCAAACAGATGTAAGCCAAAAACTGATAGTTTACTATTGGAATAGCTAAACGTAACTGATTTCATTAGTGTATAATAACAGAAGTAGAACATTTTTCATTCAATATTCCCCAATGTATAATGATAATTTAAGAAAATTTCCATCAAGGTTGGTGATAAGGTAAGTATCTTTTTTAGTCATGAAATTTTAGGGGTTGTTTCCTCCCCTAATGTTGAACTTTTTTTTTTTAACGTTTGCTATTGCATAATACATGTTTATTGTTATGATGCAGACATCAAAATTTTTTTACAAAAAATTCCAATTATTTTGGGTATGTAAGCTTGTTTAAGGGTAGTTTCAACCCCCTTAAATAAACTGAAATTAATTATATTATATACAATAGGACACTATGAATACCTTTTTACTAATATCGATCAATTGTATGTAATTCATTTACAATTTTCGAATAATTCAATTATTAACTTAGTATTAGACAAATTTTCTAACTTGAGGGGTAGTTTTTACCCCATTATCTCACATATGTTGACTTTGGTAAAATTTTCCTACGTTCTGTGTGCAATTATTAGTAAGCTCCAAAAATAGTTATCAAGATTGGTTCATTTGTGTTTGGTCCATTTTATTCCTAGAAAAAAACCCCTTCTTTCCCACTGTGCTGGCACCAGGAAGGAAAGTGCATTTGTAGGCTTGCTAAAAGAAAACAAATACGACGATGAAGTAGGGAAAAGACCGTACAAGCCGGAATACAGGAGTGTTGATGAGGAGAATAAAATCGACACATGTGCAGAAAAAGAAGGCGATTCTAAAAATGTTGAGAAGAGGATTGAAAAAATGATGACGTTGGTAGATTCCAAGGCACGTAACGAAAAAAAAGTACAGCACGTAAAAAGATTAGTGGCAGTGAATCCGTTTGTGTTCAGTTTGGACAAGGAGCCGTTAAAAACACCGAATTTAATAAAACATATAATTGAGTCTTTGACAAATAAGCCAGTTGTAGTCAGAAGATATGATTACCCACAAGCTGTGAAAGAGAATATTAGAAGAAAAATTCAAGAATAATAGATTTGGATGTGATAGAATCGTCAACCTTCTCGTATAATTCAAATGTATGAATAAATGAATGCATAAACCACCGGGACTAAATGGGTGAGAGGAGTTGGCGAATGGTTACGGATTTCAAGCAGCTAAACAAAATAACAGTGGGAAGCTATTACCCTTTACCCTTTCAATGCGACATATCGGAGCACTAAGCAGCTGCTAAGTATATTACAGTACTCGACTTGTAGAATGGCTTTCACCGACTTAAAATTCGGGAAGAAGACGCCCACAAAACAGTGTTCTCGGGATCCGACGGCCACTACCAATATAAACGAATGCCAATGAGATACTTCTAGTCACCAAACACTTTTTGAGGGCTCTACCACTAGCGTTAACGGATCTACAAGGACAAGAAATTGAGGTGTACATGGATGACATCATGTTATTAGCAGCAACACTCGAAGAGCACAAGAAGCGTTTTAAGAGATTATTGAAAAGACTGGCAAATGCAGAAATGCCCATACAACCAAAAAAAGGCCGATTTCTGAAGGGAGAAGCAAGCAAAATTACTTTGCCATGTAGTTAGTAATAGTAAAATAAATACAGTCCTAAAAGAGATCGAGGCAGCAAGAAAATACCCTTGACCGATGAATGCAAAAAAGATAAAGCAGTTTCTTGGATTCGCTGGTTATGACAGGAAATTTATAAAAGACTACCCAAAAAAAGTGTTACCAATATCGAAGCTAACAAAAAAAGACACGGGATTTAAGAAGGATACAGATCAAAAGTAAGCCTTTAGGACACTTGTCGACGCTTTATGCGCGGAACCCCTGTAGACAGCGCCTAACTTAAGCAATCCTTTTGTTGTTACGACTGGCGCGTCAGATTATGCTATCAGTGCCATTCTCAGTCAGGGAGAGACAGGTAATGACAGGCCATGTGGATACGCATCACAATGCCTTAAAGGTAGCGAACTCAGGTTTCCAACTTACGATAAGGAGCTGCTTGCGCTAGTGTCTGCAAAAGAGCAGCTTAGACCTTATTTATACGGTAAAAAGTTGACGGTAATCACGGACCACGAACCATTGAAGCATTTTGACTTGCCTAGAAAGCCGGACATTCGCTTTAACAGGCTAGAAGCAGAGTTATAAGGGTATGATTTCGATATCGTATATCGTCCAGGTACCCTGAACCACGCACCGGACGCACTTTTGAGAAATTCAGTTATAAAATAAGGCAAAAAGAACCAGGAACGACAGCATGCAGAGCTGTATTAAATCGCAGATGAACAAGAGAAAGAAAAGAGGTTAATGAGTAACGGTCTACAAGCTCATATATTTAAAAAGCTAACATAAGCAAGAGTACGAGTAGACGGTACATTAAAGAAGGAAATAATAGAATATAATTCAGGTTTATTAGACAAAAAAACGGAAATTAAAAAACGTAGGGATGGAAAGTGATCAAAGAAGAAAAAAAATAACAGACAAAAATTCAAAAAGTGGAACGGGAAATCTTAACGCAAGGACTAAAAAACGAAAAATAAAGACACATAAAAAATGTAAAGGGATGGATAAAAGAAGTACAAGAAATAAGTCCACCATCCGAAGTAATAGCACAACAAGCAATACTTAAGCAGAGAAAGAAAAGACAAAGGCAGTTAGACACACTCAACAGACTAAGACCAAAATTTTGCATCATCCCGAAAACCACCACACAGAGCAATGAGACTATAGCAGTCAACGGTGAGGCGCAATTAGAAGAAGCCAAATACGAGGATTCGGAGATAGTTATTCTACATTTGAAAGGGCCCGAATACAGGATGAATGAAGAAAAAAACGAAGGTAGACATTTAAGAAATGGTAGTGCTCTAGGGGATCAAATAACGAGATAAAAAAGCCTAAAAGCATCGAATGATTTTGCTGGCGTTCTGGAGGGTGAGGGTGATAGAGTTAAAACAAAAGTTTCCATCGACATCACAAGTAGAAAGGTAGGTGACAGACGAAGAGTCAGGATTGATGTGTGGGAAGCAGAAAATAGTGGTAGCAACATAGGCAAAGATGATAACCAACCCACGGAACAGGATGGAAAAGCAAATAAAGACGATCTAAAAGCGAAGAACAAGAGTGACAAGGAGAAAATTAAGAGTGAGACCGGTAGCGAGGGAGCCAACCTTTCGCGGGATGAGGAAGGAGAAAAACTGTCTTTGGATCGCAAAAAGAACTCCATGGCATCAGTTCGTTATAGTAATGACCATCAAGGGGAAAAGAGCACATATATTTCAATCAAAGCTCTTAACGAGCAGAAGTGCAGATGAGATGGAAATTGTGCTGAGCCTTGGAAAAAGTGGCAGATAGTAGATGTTAGAGGCGATGATAACTGTCTGTTTTATAGCCTTATGATGTTATTTGACTTAGATTTGACAGCCAAACAGTAAAGAAAATTCTAGCTGCATTCAAAACATATTAATGACTGCATTGAGCCAGGAATCACTAGAAAGATTTAAAGACAAAACTATAAGTCAGGGGATGAGGAGTGTATTTTTTTTTTTTTTTTAGGATTTCAAAAAGAACATCTGTGTGCAATATTTATATAGGAATGGACCGCAAATGTGTCAATATTACATGAATATGGAAGAGGTAGAATACGAGCACATGCTGTATGAGCCGGAACATTATAAAGCGCTCTGCGGAAAACGGCAAAAACGCTATAAGCCAATAAACAAGTTATATAAAAGTACGAATGAGGATAGTGTGGTAGTTTGGGATGCAAGAAAAGCAACACTGCAAGAAAGGAAGGAAAACAGATTTTTAAATACGAGGCAGAAAACAAAATGGGAGATCAGAAAAAAGACAATTAATAGAACAATACTGATCGCAAGACAAGCAAGAAATCGAATTTTGAATCAAGAGAGAAATAAGTTCCTGAAAAACGCGATCTTCCGCCACCCCTACTGGAAGTACCGGATGAGCCAAGTTCAGTAGTGGAGCCAGAACAATCGGACATACCACGCAATCAAATAGACGATGAGATCGTTGAAATGGAAAAATCCAAAGAGAAGAACGGCAAAAAACTGCCAAATAATAATATAAAAGGACATAGTAGTAATGGAACTTTGGATTACGACAAGGTTACCACAACCATACCTGGTCTCGAAAAGTACAGAGCATGTAGGACGTGGCTACCAACACAAAGACCGCCCTAAAGGCCAGAAAGAAGTCAAGACATACTGCCATTTAAAAGACTTAAAAAAATTAATAAACACTTATTCAGATACCTCGACAACATCATTTTCTGTACAATAACGGGTAACATACCGGACATAGAAGTCATAGATGCGCTTCAGGAGAGAGGTTATATAATCCCAGCGGCGATAGCTAGAGAGAAAAAAAGGACTGGAGACGTTACTCTATCAAAAGCATGAAAAAATTTGGTGAATAGATTATACTTAAAAAAGCACTTTGACAGCACAGGATTAAAAT
The DNA here is from genome assembly GCA_030522625.1 of Copidosoma aretas. NCBI lineage: Eukaryota > Metazoa > Arthropoda > Insecta > Hymenoptera > Encyrtidae > Copidosoma > Copidosoma aretas. The sequence goes on from JAPYYV010004351.1 coordinate 13,099, forward strand.
TGGATATCAAGAAATGTATATCGTCTCTAAAACAAGTCATGGGGCTTAACAACATAGATTCAGTGGGTATTATACGAGACCTTGCGATATTAAGCGCAGCACGGTAAGATTAGTTTGCGGAAAAGTTTAAAAATATGTTTGAAAATGTAAATATATCAGCGGTATTACATTTAAATAACTTAACAGTGCCACCGGAGGAGCAGCGGTTCAAGGTAAAAAAAAGATATCACAAATCATCCTTAAGAGGCCACAAGGGCATAAACCAAACGTATAAAAAAGTCGTAAAGGATTATTATCAGAGGAACAACTAGCCGGATGTGCGTTAGCTTGTGCTGGGTTGTGAATCATGCCACTCAAAGAAGGTTGTTAGGGTAAAAATAGACCTGGCTCTTATTATAACAGACACGCCAAATAACCGTTTGAAAAAATTACAATCGATTTTATGGCCCGATCAACAAACCATCTGCACACGGCAACAGCCACATATTGCCGATCCAAGATTGGCTTACAAAGTATATAATCTTGGTATTAGTAGGAAGAGCGACTGCGTAAGAAGCAGCTAATGCTTTTTTGGACATAGTTATAGCATACTTTTGCGCATCAGGAAAAATTTTGTCCAATAGAGGTGCACAGTTTCAGAACAAATTATTGGAGGAGTTCGCAGGAGTATTCAAAATAGACAAAATAGGCACTACAGCGTCTCACCCACAAATTAATAATGCAATAGAACAGATGCACCACAGATTAACAGAGTATCTTAAGGCATACATAGATAAAGACAACCATTGGGACGAACATCTGGGGATGCGCATGTGCACGTGCGATACGACAAAATACTCAGCTACAGGTATGGCACCTCAAGAGGTATTACTGGACTATTCAGCCAGAATTCCGTCAAGCTTTCAGAAAACAAGCAACGCAGAAACTTATAAAAAAAATTTAGATGATTTAATAAGAACAATGACGGGGTTTAAAACGATTGCAGCCATTAATTAAGTCTGGGCGAAGTAAAGATCTAAGTATTATTATAATAAAAAGCTCAACACAAGATATTTCATAGAGAGAGAGGCGGTATATATTCTCAAGGAGCCAGGAAAAAAGTGTGGATCACAGTACAAGGGCCCGTTTGAAATTGTGGGAAGAGATTACAAGAACTACGATATAAAGTTAAAAAATGGTGACGAGATAAGGGTAACACTGGTAGATAATATTAAGGAAGCATGCGTTATAAAAGCCCAATCATCGGATATGAAAGAAGTCAACAATTAAACTGACTATATAAAATTGTTATAAGAGAGCAAACAAATAAAATTACAATTAACCAAGTAAAAAAGCACGTTATATCGCAAGCATGGCCTACGGACGGCTCCTGAAGAAAACAATTTTTTGTTTAAGCTCTTCAGGATGATATTGAGGATAAGAAAGAAGCAAAGAGAGGTCCGTTATAAAGATAAGTAAATGAAACGATTAATTTCATGCATACTTTTCTCGTAAGCGTGGCCTTCGGATGGCTCAAGAGATAAGTATACATTGAAAAGTTTAAAAACAGTAGCAAACAAATAGAGGAACAAAAAAAACAGACTATATGTAAGTGCAAGCATATTTGGAGGACAATCAATAAGCAGAAGTACAGAAAGACGCATCGATTTTAAAGGAAAACGAAAATCTTATGTTTCAGGGCTGGTGCCATGCCGGTGACAGAACAATTGTGGGAAGTAGAATTCATTAAAAGAAATCCTAAATATTGGTAGAAATTTAGGTTCGGTACTACCAGTCACGTCAACCTGGAAAAATATAGTGCGTGAATAAGAATCAGCTGATCAAGGAATCAAATGCATTTCTAAGTGCAAGCAGGTAAGCTAGGTGGAAATGCAGAGTGACGTTGAGAAGGGAAGATGAATGCGCAACACAAATAGAGCGGGCCACATGTAAAGCCCTAAAAATACGAGAAAGAGTGAAAGAGGCATACAGAGCAGTGATCGGTCGGGAAATTGGTAGTCAAATGATAGCAGTGCAAGTCCTTTAAAGATATGGAACAGAAGTAGAAAAAAAAGAAAATACAAGGATTGGTAAAGCCGAAACTGACTAACTTAACCGAAACAACTAAGTACCTAGCAAAATAATTAAGGGTTATCTCGTTTAGTGATCATGAATTAGAGCTTTAGGGTATAAAAAGGTTCGAAGGTGACGCGGGAAAAATAACAAAGGAAGGATTAAAAATAGTTACAGAGTTCATAGGCGTATATGAAAGAGTGTCAAAAATAGGTAGGGGATTCGAACAATTAGCCGAAAAACTTGTAGTAAGATTCGGAACAGCAGCGAATATGATTTATCTACCAGAGGCAGCATTAGGGGCTATAACTTCGGCAAAAATTTTGTCAGGGCAACTCAGAACGGCCTTTGAGTTTCCAGGGGGAAAAAATAAAACAACAGAAGGGGAGATTGGGGAAGTCGCAGATATAGCGACCTTACCTTTCAACAAAAAAATTATATACTACATAGAGATACCCATGGTAACGAAATAAAGTTAGACCATCTTAGAATATCTTTATTGCCAGTGGAACAAGTGGGTTTGAATGCAACAGACGTGGTTGCATATCTACAGAAAACATACGAATACGTAGCAAGCAGCGCGAGTGCGAAAAGATTTGCGCTTGTACCCCAACAAGTGGTAAAACAATGCGAGAAGCTGGAAAAAATACGCATATGCAAACAAATGGAACCAACACAAGATGTAGAAGAAGACCACCCATGCAAAATACGACTTACATTGTGCGAGACAGTGAAAAAACCAAAAAATTTTCCAATAACACTGGCCAAATTAAAGGGCACATATTAGACATGCCTTTATGCAAAGAATAAGCATTCATTTAGCACCGCCAAAGAAAAAAAAGTACATGTACAGTGTGAACATACCGAGCACAAGTCGCTAAAAGTAACAGACTTATGAGTGATGAACCTAGCGAGAGACTGAACAGCTCAAACATCCTGAACAAAGCTTGACCTGGGGCAAGGGGAGGAGAAAAACCAGATAATTAAGTTTAAAAGTTAAAACTTGAGATTTAAAGAATTAACACAAAGGATAAAAGAAGTAGAACACGATAAGCTACTAGAATTAATAGAAGCAATAATCAAAAGGGATGGGTTACAGTTACTCGATAATCAGAAACATGGGCTCGATGACAGAATAAAAGAAGGTACAAGATTAAAGTATATAGTCCAACGTGTACGCAAGGTACTGCAAACGAAAAAGTAACTCTCCAATTGGAAGAAGTACGCGTGGAGGGCGGCGGAGATAGCGCAAGGCACAGCAGCAGGGTCATTTGGAATTTTAAAATGGGGAGCTTCAATAATGCTTAAAGCCTTGAGGATATTTACAGGTAATCGAGAGAGTAACCGCAGTCGCGCCAACATTGTGCTGGAAGACTTGTCTGCGCACAGAACGGTAGCTAACGAGCGAGAAGTAAGAGTGCTGTTGGGTAAGCGGGGAAAATTAAAAACCAGGAAGCAGCCAACCCTTTCAGCAAATAAGACGCGACTTCCAAAATGAGCAATGTAAATTTATATACATATATACATATGTACATATATATATATATATATATATATATATATATATGAGGCATTCTTTGTCAACCGGTACCCCCAGGCTGCCCATTTTTTATTGCGCTCAAATGAGACCTATCTGGGCTCATCTGTAGTTTCGAATGCCGAGTGGCGATTTTTGAAATTCAAAATGGCAGACCAATTATAGCGGCTGCAATCCATGTAGTACCATATAGGCGATATAAAAACATACGTTTAGATGGAAAAAATATTTTTTGATGTCCTTGTATCTTCTGAGATTTTTGAGGTTAGTAATTCATAATATCAAGTAAGAATTATAGAATTTAAAATGGTTGATCCCATGCAGTGGCCAAAAATCGCAAATTTGAGAAATTATTAACAAAAATGCTCATAAAAGGGTTTTTAAAGTCATTAATTACGAGTTTATAGTTAGCATAGAAATGTTAAAAACGGTGGTGATAACTATTCCGATGAAAAATTTCCAAGAAACGGAATTTACAAGTTATCTACATAGCGTAATAATTTTTGCATTTATAAGTTTATATAAGAATACATTTATCATAAAACGATTTTTTTCTTTTACAAAAACAAGTTTTTACTAAATCTTAAATTCGAAAATATTTCTTATTACTTTTACTGTAGGGGGTGCTTTGGGGGTGGGAAAACCACTCTAATCTTTACATTTTTTTTGCCAGGCGGATGTTAGTGGCGATTAATGTTCCTCAAGAAACAAGTACAAACCAGAATTGTTGAAACCGGTGCTGTTCCACCATTTTTACAGATTTAAAATTAGTACCGAGTGACCTTAAAAACCCTTTGAAACACGATTTTGTTAATAATTCCTCAAATTTGCGATTTTTGGCCTGCATATCGGATCCGCCATTTTAATGTCCATGATTCTGACTTGATATTATTCGTTACTTACCTCAAAAAACTTAAAAGATACAGTGACATAAAAAACAATTTTTGTTTCTGTCGTAACGTATGTATTTTATATCGCCTATATAGTACTACATGAATTTCAGCCGCTATACTTGGTCCGCCATTTGGAATTTTGAAAATCGCCACTCGGCATTCGAAACTACAAGTAATAAGCTACATAATGAGCCCAGATAGGTCTTATTTGAGCGCATTAAAAAATGGGCAGCCTGGGGGTACCGGTTGACAAAGAATGCCTCATATATATATATATATAAATATGAAGTTGGCAAAAAAATGTAAATTTTACTGTAAGAAAACAAAAAAAAAAACGAAAATAATAATAATAACCATTTTCAAACCAATAATATAAATGTACGTGGGTATAAATATTAGGAAGTAAAAATGTGATCTTTGTGTTAAGATGTAAACGAAAAATCTTGTATGTAAACATATGAAATCAAATGTAACAAAAAAGAAGCAAATACACGTAAAACACGTAGAATCAAAGCTAAGAGAGGAAAACAAAAATATTGTGGAGAGAGCAGCGCAAACAAGAACACAAAGCATTTATGTCTATTTACAACGCATAAACCACATGACACAAATACATAAACAAACACACGCGCGAATAAGTGAGGCCATCGAGGACGATGACCGCGTGACCTCGGACGTGTGATGTTCGATAGCCAGAGGCATTTGTAACTTCGCACCCTAAGCTCGGCACCTGCGTGCACAAGCGGACCAACCCACAGTCCTGTACTGTCTAGGAACTAGCAGCGAGACTAAGCGACTCGCAATCCCTGTTCGGCCTCCGAGAATAACACTGCGTGCGCGTCTGCTCTCTCGTATAAGCACTAATAAAAGGTTACGTTGTTTATTATTGTGGGTATTCATTTTCTCAGCACCCCCAAGCTTCACATTTTCTACACAACAACGTTACCCTTACATATCACTATACGTTAACATATTTTAAGAATCATAAAATTCCAAGCCCAATGTCCGGAGAATCTTTGACATATTATAGTAAGGATTATGCATTTTACAAAGAATTGATAAAAGTAATAATAACATATTCATAACTTCCTTAAACGAATACTTGAATTCTATCCAATAAGGTCTTTCACCTCACGAGCTAAAATGAGCAATTAATACGATCGTCGTGTAAATTGCAAATACATTCATTTTAGAAGGACCATATAATAGAACAAAACTAATAATAACTGAACCATGTTAGTAGACATCGGAGCTTAAATTATATTATCAGTTGTAAGAAAATTAAAAATAAAGTATTTATTCCAAGAAGAGCATGAAGTATTAACACTTTATCGTATTAACCTTTTGTTTTGCATGAAATACGATTCGCATTATATTAAGCTTTTCCTATAACTGTAAATATGTCACACTGTCAAAGTTTTGATAAATTAATTTTTTTATGAATAGTAGTCATTATTTTATAACGGTTATTAATATGTTGCACTATCTTGATGCAATATTTAAAAGGGTATTCTTTTACAGAATAAGTTTATACATTCTTCTTGAAGAAGAAATATATATTGGGATGAAGTTTTCTGAGATATAAAATAAGATATCTAAATAATTTTTATAATTTTATCAATAGCAATATTAGAAATACACTTTTATTGATGAATGTGAAAAAAATTACAATAGACGCATACATACACATATAAAATATAATGCAGTGGTACCTTTACGTAGTACATTCTAGGTCACGCCAAATCACATGCACTTATTCCAAAGAAGTCCGAATACCCCAAATAAAACCAATATAAATATGGAACTAATTTTTTTGAACATGGATTTTTTGATATTTTACTTTTTTCTATAAGTATAAGTTATACGTCAACCATCCTCCATTTAAATGTATTGTTGTATAAAGAAGATTTTAATATGACATAATAAAGCGGTGAAGAGGGCGTTTGGTCACCAAGGGAGGCCAAATAAAAAACATAGGGCCATGCAGATGGTAACAGGGTAGTGCTAGTACCTTTTACACTATTGAAATCCTAAAAAAAAAGCTTACTTTTACCTCATCACATATTGCATAATAAAATGGTAATAAATACGGTACCTTAGAGCACACAGTAAATAAATTTGAATTTTTTCATATCAAAATTGTAAATATTAAGGTTAAATTACGATATCAATCTATTTATTTTATTTCATAGCTAATGCAACTAAATATAGAATAAAATTATAGCTTATGATGTAGCAATGTGGAAATAATTATAATTTAAATGATATCAATTGAATATGAGGTGGAGAAATAGTGTTTTTACTACAATTCTCTTTAAATTATCGTCATAGTGGTTTTCAAGGTGTCATAATTTAAATTTAATTCAAAAGAATTACAGATGGCTAATCCAATTCAGCAGAAAAAAATATGAATTTCGTAAACATTATGTTGAAATTGTGATAATTGCGGTCGTTTAAGTTGCTGATGGAAAATCTGATGGAAGACTTTTGCGTAAAAAAATAGCGTATCCAATAAGGTGGACATTAAAATGTGCAGGAGGCAATAGTAAATAGAATTTATTAACCCGGTAAATGCGACATAGGAGAGAAGTGAATATTATAAAGGCCTGAAAATAGAGAGTAATATACTTCTAATTATTTTTAATATTATTCCAGATTCAGAGAAAACAATTTTGTCCAAAAAAAGCATGTGCTAAAATTTTTATTGGACAAATACTAAGAAACAACAAAATTTTTCTTTTATTTCATTGATTATTACTTTTTTTCTAGCTGTTAAATTCAAAAATTTGTTTCATACTAGTCCGCGTAGGTTAGATCATTGCAAACATTTGTTTCGCGAAGTAAAAGTGCAAAAATGTGCGAATATCGTCTTTTTTAAATTCAATTTTTTTAGCGGTTATTGCTTCAATGTTTAAAAAAAAACTGCTCCATAACTTAGAATTTTATAGCTTTCATACAGATATTGAGCCATGCCCAAGGCATTTTCTGTTATGTAAGAAATGACGTCACGAAACAATCATTATTTTGAAATGTAATCAGCTCTCCTGGTCTTAAGAATAAAAGAAGACCAAAATTTAAAAATAAATTTTTTTTTAGAATAAGTAGGAGATTAATATAGTGATAGTACAATACTATACTAGTACGCGGACAACACGATTGACAATGGCTTGTGTAAGTCGCATTTCTCATCTCACGCGCAGTGTCCATGATTTTTAGACGGAACGTGCGCGGGGAGCGTGATTTAGAGCCATTTGTTGTGGTTTCACATTAACTGTTTAGTACACACGCACTTGCCAAAGTGCCCAGCAGTGCTGCGTGCGAGTTGTAAGGCACGTGTGTAAATGTAGGTCTTAACAGCCACAACAGATAGCACTAAATCAAGCTTCTTATTGTGTAAAAAGAAAATTTTTTTTACTTTAAAAAACATTTTTCACAAAATTCTATTTTCTTATACAAATAAATAACTATATTTCAGGTATTTTTCATTATAGAATAATGAAAGTAGGGTAATATGATAGAGTGTATCGTTTGTAGAATCAAAAGAAAGTTTTGTTTCGATGTTTTTAGAAGTTGCTAATGACAAATTAGTGTTCCTAGCAGTAATTCAATTCTCATGCATGATTATATTCCAAAATTTTTACTGTATAAATCCAGAAATTTAAATAAATCACATAAATAAAATCCGTATTATACCATAACGTTCTTTTGACAACCGTCATAATGCAAAAATGCATGAAACCAGGCCTGTTGCTGACTCTATCATATGTTAAGTAGTGTTAATAAAGAAATTTCACGCAGAAAACAATATGCGTACAAAAATATATAGCAAGTTGTAACAGAACAGCTTTCCAAAAAAAAAAAAAAAATTTTGAGCCATAATCATGCATGAAGGATGAAATTATTGACAAAAAGACTAATTTTTTTATAAATATTTGTAGAAACATCATATTGAAACTTTTTTATTGTATATTTGTAAAAAAGTCAACGGTATTACGTTAACTTAGTGTTATTTCACTACACTAAAAAATGAACAAGTTATATTTATTTGCTTGCATTGCAAAACATGATTTTTTCAGAAATTCGGGTTAAAATGGAAAAAAAACTTTTTTTTTTACATTGTCCAACTCCTTACTTACTTATGTTAAAAAAATCCATTTGAAAATTCTGTTTCATCTTTATTTTTACGAGTAAGAGAGCCTAATAAATTTTTGTTATTATACGTTGTTTCCTTACGTCATTTGTAACATGACAGCAGAAACCTTGGGCATGGCTCAATATCCGTATAAGAGCTATATAATTCTAATGTTTTGGGTTGATTTCTTGAAAAATGTTGGAGTAATACATGCTTAAAAATAACATTCTAAGAACATGTTTTTTGTGGATTTTTGCACTACTACCTCGCAAAACCAAAACAATTTATAATGAAATAACGTGCGCAGATCCATCGATTATCAAAGTATGGACAATTTGTTTTGCAATTTTTTTTATTAGGCAGCTAGAACAAAAGTTATGACCAAAAAAATTAAAAAAACTTTATTGTTTTTTAGTATTTCTTTAATGAAAGTTTTGGCACACGCTTAAGTTGGACAGAACTGTCTTTCCAGATTCTGGAGTCAAATGACAAAGCAATTCAAACAGAATTCGCGTCATTTCCCGCTTCTAATTACTGATTTCCTTGCGTACCCGGTTATATGTAAAATCGTATTATTTATAAAAACTCATTATTTCATGCAAATTTCGCCATATCTATACCTCATGATAAATGAGCTAATACTATGTGATTGACAATCGACCGATAATGAAAGATTTAACACTACAATATATTATCGATCACAAAACTGAAAAAAACATCAAATGACGAATATAAACACAAAATTTAGGAGACCTCGTTTTTGCCCGCAAGACTGAGCTAAGCGTCTTTAATTTATCATGTTTAATCTATTACGTATAATTTATAAGCCTAACTACTCATTCAAAAGAACATATCAAAAATTGCAAGTTATCTAAAATTATCACATACTTTTTTTACTTTTAATGATTGATTTGCAAAATACAATAATAGTAATAAATGTAGTTTGTATCTAATTATTTAGAATTTTTTTACTCCGTCCACCCTAATAATTCGATCATTTAATATTTTCAAAAACTAACATAAGATTTGACATGTGTAACCTTAACCGTACAAGTAGATAGGCTATGCCAGTTCTGACTCACTTCACCCCTTCCTTCTAGGAAAAAAGTGGTTAGGGGTAAGCTGGTCCCTCATTCTACAAGATTTACTCAGACGTCACGACTCGGGATGGCTTGGACTTCGAGCTCTCTTTCAGGGCGGTAGTGGTGGGGGGAGTTTCCCGTGCTACAGCACGAGCTCTGATGTCACGACTCCGAAGCTCTAGTGCTAGCCTTCGGATCCCCTATCTACGTTCAAGTGATTGGTAGGTAGGTGGCTCAGCTACATTATGGACCGATGGTCTCTGCAAAATATGATTAAATGCGCTCTAGATGCACTCTCCCTAATTATGGTGCGCTTGCTCTCTCTAATGTATCATTGATTTATCACTATTATTTTTTCCCCTGTGCTAGGTGGTAGGCCCTACTCAGACGTCAGAATCTCTCTCTCTCTCTCTCTCTCTCTCTCTCTCTCTCTAACTCTCTCCCCGATTCTCAATTTTCTACATTACTGACTACGAAAGCAGACAATGCTGGCGAGGCTTTTAAGTAACCTGTTGATTGCGCGAGTCCTAGTGTTGCCACACTTTGTATCATGATGGTCATGTGACGGTCATATAACCACTACAGCTGTGACAAATTTTTTCATGACACAAGTATATATATATACATATGTATACGTGCTTAAGACTAGCTATCTGCTATTTTATTACATGCTAGAAAAACTTATGTAGGTCATGGGTACATCTGTATCGGCGTATGCTACATCTATATAGACGAATGAAATTGAATTATTTCATGATTTGACATGACGGTCGCATGGCAGTCATATGTCACGTTTTTCTCTGACGCGTAATTTCGCATTGTGACGCATCGAGCGCAACGAATGCTGCTGGCTTCCCAGTAAGGCAAACAATATGGCAGCAAGGCACTTGGGATAACGTTTCATCATTAAGTGGTGTATTAAGTGATGCGAGCCACTGACTTACCCACTTCTTGACCCAACATAAAACTATAAACACACAGCGCAGCAAGTATTAAGTCATCATCTCTATGTTATGAGATTACTGCATAGCTCCCAGCATCTTCAGCGGAAATCAAGAGTTGTATGTGTAGACAACGCACACGAGTAAACCTCGTCATTACGCATATAAAATGATGCAGGCTTTGTCGACCCATGTGCTGAGGGGTAGTGGTAAATGTTTCTACGTCATCCCGGCGGATGTTATCGAGGTGGGCTAGAAAGTACTTAAATTTAATTTTAACCGAGATATATGATCAGCTGAGCCAAGCATTAGCGCGTTGTGTACAACGTTCGGCACGAGTAACAAGATGCTTATACCTCTTCTCTCTTACGCATTATAATATTATAGTGTAAGGTTTATATTAGCAGGATGTATACGCACGAATCAAGTGATGCGAGCGTCAACTACGTAGTTAGTCATCGAAACGCTGGCATGATTATCAGCCAACTAACACATACATCGATATGCGAGCTTGTTATATACAACCGCTAGTCGCCACTTTTATCGATTTCACACAGACAGATCAGTATGAAAGAAATGTACAAGCAGGGTACAATTCTGTTAAGTACGTTAACGCCAATTAGCATCATGAAGCACCACCACGATAATTTTGCTAACGCAGACGCTGTGAAGCGTTATGTGATTTTCTGCGAAATTGTACGAATGCAACATCAATGTTAGCTAAGTTGTGAAAATATAACTAATGCTCATATAGAATTGATGATTGTAAAATAGTGCTTAAAAGTATTTTTCATCATAAAAAATCAGTAAAATTGCTATCACATGGTAAAAGAAAGTATTATATGTAGAAGGCCTTCTGTCAACTTCCTTGACAACATTCCATAAAGAAAGTGCAAGTATCAAAACTGGCAGCCACATCATCCAATCATGATGATGATGGTGATGAGACTGTGTCATAGAAGAATCTTGATAGTGCTAATAGAAATCGCATTAGAACTGGTGTAATAGCAAGTAGTGAACATTTAGACGTAATCAAATTCATGAAGTCTGCGAAAAAACAATTTATTTCAAAAGTGCGGGAAATTCTAAATAAGCAATGATTGCCGTAGTAAAAAATGATACTTGTTGAATGTTGCCGCGTCGGCGAGGCGCGCGCCACCTTCTTCCTTTCACGATGGGTAGATGCTATGTGATATATATAACTCACTTGAGAAGCCCTAAGCGACTCTCGAGGCTCTCAGTTTTTTTGTATTTAAAGAGAGCAACGAATAAAGGCACAATATCGTGCAAATTACGGTCTCTCGTCAGCGTACTCATTTTCCTACCAACATTGGTCCTTCGAGCCGGATCTAGCAAGGGATCAGATCGAGAGTCAAGGCCAACCTATCGTCCACGCGTCACGGACCGAAACAAGAGCCTCCCAGGAGGTGGACCCAGAGCACCAACTGATCACGAACCCAGTAAGTATCAGAGTACCGGCAGGCGGGCTCGGAGTGAGCGTTCCAGAGTCCGAGAGCGAGTCAATCACGTACCCGCAATGAAGAGAGGTTAGGGCTGGCTCCGAGCTACCCCCGTCGCCGATGGTCAAACATTCGCGGCTCGGTATCCCACCCCGAAAACGCTTGGTAGAATGGCATGATCGAGTCGCAGTGCGCCAAATTCGATCCGCTTCGTACTTGAGCTCATGATGTGCCTCCGGACGGTCATCTCGGTCTGCCCGAGGCTCGAAACGGGTTCCGAACGGACTATGGCTTGAGCGACAAG
>JAPYYV010004352.1:0-16792 GCA_030522625.1 Copidosoma aretas
TTCGAATATATTAATTATTTGTTGAAAATTACTACAAGTCATTTTATGCAAAGTGGCAGTAATTGCAGCAGTGTCAGTAATACCCACATTTACCCCTATGCCGTACTATATATTTATTATGGCTAGCCACAACGTTGTGATTAAATATTCAAACAATTATTTTCTAAAATAATTGTATTATTACACTTTTGCATTGACTTATCTAACCTTCTTCTTTACTTCTAACCATGCTTCTAAATAATTAGACTAAGTACTAAAACACAACCTCGCTCAGAACTGTATCGCTACCCGATTGCTGAGCATCAGATAATAAGCAGCTGATAATTATCTGACGATTTGGCATATCACCTGATATTCACTTGATATTCACCTAATTGTCACATGATTATCATTAAATAAATATCACGCCAAATCATCAGGTGATTCTTAGCTGATTATTATCTGACGCTCAGCAACCAGGTATATATACAGCTCTGAGCAAGGTTGTGCTTTAGAATATGGGTAAATGATTTATGGACGTGGTGGGAAGTAAAGAGAAATGTTGAGGGTCTACTCTACAATGTAAAATTTAAAAAAAAATAATTATTTTTGCAGATTAACTGTTTAAATATTTAAACACCACGTTGTGTTACTAGCCCTAAAATATATAAAGTACTGCATAGTGTATACGTTGAAATAATACAGGAGCACAATAATGGTTCTATCGCAAACTTTACTTACTCCTCACATATTCCTCGCTTATATGCTTAAAGCTGCGTTTTATGTTCGTTCCTTTACTTTATAAGTTACTACTGGGAACCGTTGATTGACTGATTCTGACGTCACTTTTTTCTTCGTTATGGCGATGCCGAAAATTCATGTAATGGCACTGTCATAGCGCATAATATATTGTATATGTACACACAATCTCCACTATTGAGCCATAAATACACCCTCCTCCCCATCCACACACACCTACACTACACATACACATACACTTTACTCATGCTCCATACTCATACTTCAGATAAAAACCGCACACGCACTACACACACATTCCCTATAGACATATCACACATGCACTATTCATACACATACACTCCTTACAAACACACACACACACAGACACACACATACCTAACTAACATACACCACAGACGCTCACTGCCAAATATTGTGTACAGACTTAAACAAGGTTTCATATAGATAAGTATATCGTACTACCTTGGAAGTCCTCATCGGATAATGCACCTTTGAGGGACAATATCTCGAGTAAATTAATTTTTACAACTTATTATAGCCACTGGGACATTTTATCCACGCATCGAATTCTACCAGATTCCAAAGTTTCAGAGAGTTTGCCCAAGGGCCATTTTCCGTAATGTTCTGGCCGGGTCCTGTCACTAATTTTTTGCGCAAAAACTATGCATTTAATCAAAAATTTACAATCGATATTTTTTTCTTAGAATTAATCGCTGTAAGTAAAAATTTTTTTTTAGCTAAATTCGTTAAATTTTATATTATAATCCGCCATATTGGATCCACCATTTTGAATATTTGAATTGTAATTTAAGATTTCAAGTCAGCACTTCCAAATAAATTTAATATATCTTTTTGTAAGAAAAAATTTCAAATACATAAGAGAAAAATGCTTAAATACGGTTATTTCCATCTTTAGCGGCACCTAGAGCCGGAACTTGCATCATGCCCATTATAATCTGAAATTCCTGTAAAAGTAGATGTGAAAAGCTATTAAAAAAAAAAAAAAAAAAAAAAAGCTCTAACCTAACCAAAAAAATTATTTAAACTTTTTAACCTCAAAATAAAGGCTAGCTCCAAAAATTTTCGAAATATTATTAAATAATTCAGCGTCAAAAAATACAGAAAATTATGTACTTTCTTTTATTTTTACTTTTTGTTTTTTTCAGCTAAAAAATTCGCAAGTTTAGGCCTCAAACAATTTGAATTTTCGAACGGCCACTGACGCTAGTTACGTGTCTCTAAGTAGAGGGCTTTAATTTTGGGTGAGTTCTAGTATCACTAAGTTTTATCGATTACCATTCTTTTTAACCAAAAATTGTTTTTGACTGCACGGTTTGACGTGGAATGCCCCATATACATGGGTATAGTCATCCACAGACTTGATAGCCGAAAATATGAGGTCAACAGACTTTGCGGTCATTTGACTACCGTAGTATCGCTAGTACTACCTTCAAGCAAGTTGAAGTCATCGAAAAATACTTAAATAAGGATACGTCATAAGTATAAGTGAGGAGAATATAACAAGAAATACCTTGAAGTATTATCTTAGATATGGGTGCACTGATTCTAGTTAAAAGAAGGAAAAGTGAAACAACAGTGCACAAGAGCGGAAAATCAATGGCGGGCAGCGAGCAGGAGAATGACAGAGAATCGACTACACGAGAGATAAGTAAAGAAAGCCACGAGGAGGTGAGCCAACAAAAAAGAAGAGGCCGACCAAAGAGTGTGTAATATAATAAAGCAACGGATGCACGTAGACTACAGGCAGGGAGACTAGGAAGATATCTTAAATCAAGCAAATCCAGTGACAGAGGTAACAAGAAAAAATAATGACATCTTGGGCTTGAAGATACAAAAGACAGCTGTAACAAAGAAACACGAGTAGGTAATGTTGGAAGTTGAAGGGACCGGTGAAAGCAGCAAGCAGCAGATGGCTGCATCGGTGACGGCGATACAGGCTGGGAAAAAGATACAGGAGGAGCAGCAAGAAGAGGACGTCGCGTCAACGAGCTAAAAACAACATAGTGAAATAAAAGTAATCAGAGGCTAGCTAACGAAAAGAGGCAGAAGTCCAAAACGCTCTAGGCGCAGAGTTAAGAGAAATGAGAGAGGGACCAGTTAAGGTTGCTCATCACCTTTGCATAGCACATATTTTGAATATTTTATTATAAATGTCTATTAAAAGTTGTATGAACTGTCACTTAACCTGACAATAATATAGCTAGTGCTGAATATCATGCGATTTTTTTCATAAAATTTTGTTGTTCAATTTTTCAGATACCGAAGCTTCGAAAAAAATGCAATAAATTACTTTAATCATTGTCAATGTACATCTGATTTTCAATTTTTTGGGCTCATTCTCTTTCTTGAACAAATTTATTGGGAGCCATCACAGAAAAAATTACAAAAACTTTGATAGGTTTCTCAGAAAATTCAGTTGGTTATATGGAAATACGAAAATTAAGTGAACCATTGAATTTTCTGGGACATCCATCCAAGTTTTTGCAATTTTTTCCGAGATGACTCCTAATGGATTCGGCCAAGGACGAGAATGAGCCCAAAAAATAAAAATCAGATGTTTATTGAAAAAGATTAAAGTAATTAATTGAATTTTTGTTCAAGCCTCGGATTCTAAAAAATTTTACGACAAAATTTTATCAAACAAATCGCACGCTATTTAGCACTTGCTATATTTTTGTCAGGTTACGTGATACTTCTAATAACTTCCAATAAACATTTATGATAAAATATTCAAAATATGTGCTGTATAGAGGTGATGAGCCACCTTAATGCAAGCAAGATATATAGTGGTTTGCAGACAGAAATAGAAGGTTAAATAGAGGGTTTAATAGAGCATAGAAATAAATATATAGTCATCGCGAACAAACTAAGAAAAGATGTCGAACTTATTATAAACGAGGTAACAGTTATGAAAAAAGTTGAAAAAGCAAACAAAAGGTTAGAAAAGGCCTCAATTTGTAGTAATTAGTCAAGTTAAGGTGGCTCACACCTAGTATATAGCTCATACTGTGAATACGTTATTATACATATTTATTAGAAGAAATAAAAAGTTCAACTGAACTTACAATAATATAGCTAATTTTAAAAATCGTGCGATTTTTATCATAAAATGTTGTTGTCAAATTTTTCAGATACTGAGGATTGAAAAAAAATTCAACAGATTAACTTAATCTCTTCCATTTTACATGTTATTTTTAGATTTTTGGGCTTATTCTCTTATTTATACAAATTCATTAGGAGTCACTGACATAAAATTTGCAAATACTTCAATATGTTTTCCAGAAAATTCAATTGTTTGTATGGAAATACGAATAATACGTGAACAATTGAATTTTTGCAATACCTATTGAAGTTTTTGCAAATTTTATGTCAGTGACTCCTAATGAATTTGTATAAATACGAGAATAAGCCCAAAAATCTAAAAATAACATGTAAAATGGAAGAGATTAAGTTAATTTGTTGAATTTTTTTTCAATCCTCGGTATCTGAAAAATTTGACGATAAAATTTTATAATAAAAATAGCACGATTTTTAAGATTAGCTATGTTATTGTCAGTTTAAGTGAAACTTGTTATAACTTATAATAAATATTTATAATAACGTATTCATAATATGAGCTATATATTAGGTGTGAGCCTCCTTAAGTACCTGATAAAAATTGAGAACAAACAGATTATAAAGTGATAACAAATAAGGATACTTGATGTATTAAAAAACATTATCTTAATAGAATTATAATACTACATAAGTGTGTAATTTCAATTTTCGAAAAAATTACTTAAAATATAGAGGCTTCTCCGTTTTTTGTTCGACTGTAATTTTTCGAAGGTCATTTTGTTCCTTGAACGATTGCCCATAACTTGACAAATTTAAATTTTTTCAAATTTGAGTAGCAAAATGCTAGCTCTGATTGATGTTAGTTTCTAATAGTTTGGAAATAAACAATCAGCCCATTTTTGTATATTCTTATA
Source organism: Copidosoma aretas (assembly GCA_030522625.1). Classification (NCBI taxonomy): domain Eukaryota; kingdom Metazoa; phylum Arthropoda; class Insecta; order Hymenoptera; family Encyrtidae; genus Copidosoma; species Copidosoma aretas. The sequence goes on from JAPYYV010004352.1 coordinate 4,734, forward strand.
ATTTTGAAAATTCTAATCAGTAAAGTTGTCGGAAATGGTTCAAAGAATGAATAAATCTTTTAAAAATTGAAATCGAATGAAAAAAAAAAAAACTTTGTTTTAAATGACTTTTTAGAAAATCGACAGTTTACACTTACGTAATATTGCAATTTTAATGAAATAATTGTTTTTTAACATATGGAGCATCTTTATTTTGCATTATGTAATCTGTTTGTTGGAAAATGTGAGACTCCTTAATAAAAATGATGAATCAACTGGAAAACTAACCGGAGGCTCTGAGCGCGAGTGAACTGAAATATGAGTTGTAAGAAGACAAAAGAAAAAAAAACGACATATTTATCAGGGGGTATCTACGGTAGGGAGATAAATAAAAAGTGTAATAAAAGGGATTCTGGGAGATCAATTACAGGTAAAAGCAAAAATTAAAAATGTTAAAGCAATAGATAAATTAAAAAATTATAATGAGGAACAAAAAAATCTGAAGGGAATCGATGTATGGCTAGATGATGACTATATGAAAAGGGACAAGACAATCATTATTTAATTGGATTAAAGATGGAGTACGAGAAGTGGATGAATAGGGACGCGAGGTACAAGTTGGGTACATGAAATTTAGAATTCAGGGCACATGGTATAAATAGAATGAAAAAACGGAAACGCTAGAACAAAAACAGGACGAAAAATTCAGACATTGCGTGGATGAAAGAATAAACAAAAAAAGTCAGGAAATTAAAATGGTTTTATAGAATATAGCGGGTATGACAAAAGTTTAATTCGACTAAAAATTATTTGTACACATTTAGTATTATTGCACTATAAAAAACATGGCTTATAAATAGTAAGGCGGCGGAGTGGTGGGGTCAATTAGATAAATATGAATGGTAAGCACTTGCTGCTATAAGGGAAAACAAAAAGGTAGAGCAAAAGAAGGAGTGTTAGTAGGTTTAAAGAAAAACTTTAAAAAACAGGAAACAATAGATTGGAGCTTCGGCATAGTTATTAAGGGTTTATGTTCAAAAATGTGATGAAAGTCTGTGCATAATAACTGATGATAGCAATGCAAATACCGATATAGTAATTAAAAAGCTGAAATATATCGCGAAAAAAAAATCGGTGAAGGCGAACAGGTTTTAAAAATAGGAGATCTAAACTCACGGATAGAACAGTGACAAATCGATACGGAAGGGGAAAAAGTAGAAAGATGAAAGTCGCGGGATAGATCAACAAGCAGAAAGGGAAATTAATTATTGAACATGCCAAGAACTAGGCTTGACAGTAAGAAATGGAGCTACTGAAGAAGATTGGGAGGGATGATTAACATTTTTCGGGGATGGAAGTAGGTCGGTGCTCGATCTGGCACTGGAATTAGAAAGTGAGCAAAGCAGCATAATAAATGAGCTAAGGGTCGGTATAAAAACGGAATCGGATGAACTTTCAATAAAATTCCAAATATAGGAGACAGAAGATGAAGAAAATAATTCTTAGAATAGAGATTTGTTGGTAACTGTATTTATACATGGTAAAGCCACTAAGGCCCGAATTCCAAGGAATATTTCACATAGTATAATACAGTACAAGATCATAGTAGTTTACAAGGTGACTTATTGGTAATACATTATATTGATTAAGTAATTATAGAACATATAATGTGCATATATTATGATAGGCAAAAGTGCATATTTAAATCAAGATAAGTATAGTAGTCTAAGTTTCATATTCGCAACAATAATTTGATTAATAATTAGGCTATATGTGCAATTATAGTGCAGTAGGAAACAAAAATTATTTGGTAAATTTTATTTCGTATCTTGGCTCAGCCACGATATAAACAAGATTACACCACTGTTCGTATTTCGGCTTGGCAAATATTTGACCACCGTTCGTATTTTGGCTAGGCCAAGAATTAACCACCGTTCGTATCTTGGCTCGGCCACAATAATACCAAAGTTCGTATCTTGGCTCTGCAAATATTAAACTCCTGTTCGTGCGTTGGCTCGCCCAAGATATAACCACCGTTCATATCTTGGCTTGGCCACTATTTGCCTAATGTACATATTTTGGCTCAGCCAAGATATGTCCACCGTTCATATCTTGGCTCCACCACGATTTGCCCAATGTTTGTATTTTGGCTCGGCCACGATATAAATAAAGTTAAGTTTTGGCCAGGCAAAGATTTGACCACTATTCGTATCTTGGTTAGACCACGATTTGAACAACGTTCGTATTTTGGCTCGGCCACGATCTGAAAAATATTTTTACTTTGGCTCGGCCACGATACAACCAAATTTCGTATTTTGACTCGGCCAAGATATGACCAATGTTCGTATTTTTGCTCGGCCAAGATATGACCAATGTTGGTATTCAAATCGGCCAAGCATTGACCACTGTTCGTATTTCGGCTCGGGCAAGATGAAACCACTGTTGGTTCTTGGCTCGAAAAAGATTTGACTAACGTTCATTCCTTGGCTCGTCTAAGATTTGACCACCGTTTGTATCTTGGCTCGACCGCGATATAATCACAGTCCAAATTTTGGCTTGGTAAAAATTAAACCATTTAATATGGACAAGATTTTACCAATGTTCGTAATTTACCTCAGCCAAGATTTAGCCAATATTTGTATTTCGGCTTGGCCAAGATGTGTCCACCGCTCGTAATTGTCCTGGTCACAATTTGAACATCGTTTGTATCTTCGATCGATCAAGATTTGACCACCATTCGTATTTCGGCCCTGCCAAGATGAAACCACTGTTGGTACATGGCTCGAAAAAGATTTGACCAACGTTCATTCCTTGGCTCGTCCAAGATTTGACCACTGTTCCTATCTTGGCTCAGCCACGATTTGACCACCGTTTGACCACCGATCATATTTTGGCGGGGCCAAGATTTAACCACCGTTCGTATCTTGGCTCGGCCACAATATAACCAAAGTTCGTATTTTGGCATGGCCAAGATTTGGCCCCTGTTCGTATTTGGCTCGGCCACGATTTTCCCAATTTACATATTTTGGCTCGGCCAAGATAAGTCCACTGCTCGTAATCGTCTCGATCACGATTTGAACACCGTTCGTATCGTGGCTCGGCCAAGATAAGTCCACCGATCGTAATTTTCTCGGCCACGATATAAACAAAGTTCGAATTTTGGCTCGGCCAAGATATGACCAATATTCGACAACCAAGATTTGACAAATTGTATCTTGGGTCGGCCAAGATTAAAGTACTGTTGGTATTCAATTCGGCCAAGATCTGGCCATAGTTCTAATTTTAGTGCGGCCACGATTAGACCACCGTTTGTATTTTGGCTCGGCCACGATCTGACCAACTTTTGTATCTCGGCTCAGTCACGATATAACCAATGTTCATATCTTGGCTTGGCCAAACAGCAATTGTAAATGGCACTGATTCAAGAGTGACTCCTTCAAAAGGCTAGATTTAATTTTCGCTAGTTTTTTGCGCATAAAAAAGATTTTGGAGAAGTTAATTCTTTTTAAATTTGAATAGTTATTCCAAATATGATACGAATTCATTTGAAATCTTTTTTAAGAATTGAACAGGGCTGATTTTTTAATTGGACTATGACCAAGCCGACTCTTAAGAAAAACAACCGCTGCCAATAAATTAGCAAAAAGTATTCTATATGTAATCTATAAAAAATTAATAATAATTGTATTAAAGATTAATTTTTACTTATTAATACATAAATTTTTACGTAAAATGATAATTGGAAACACAGAGCTGACATTCCAAGACAACAATCAAGCATAATTTGATTGCGATAGGTTAAGAATTAAGAGAGAAAAATATTTTTTGGGGATCTCAAATATTAGATTTTTTTTGTGCATGTATGTATTATTGATGTATAGTAACCGTACTGTTTTATTGCTTACTAATACTTTTGTGCTACTTGTAAAATTTTAATGCCTTATTGATTACTTTTCCTACCTCGGGCACTTTTGCAACTCTGGTACACTCTCGGTAGGAAAAATAGGATTCGCCACTCATGTGCATCCGACCAGGCGGGTCCCAACGGTCCCTCGGGCGTTGCTTCGCAAGCGCTCTCGGGCCCAGGGACCGCCCTAGAGAGGTGCACATTCGTGACGAGAACTGCTATTCTGATTCACTACAGAATGCCAAAAGAATTCTTATAAGGTGGCTTCGGCGTTCTTTATCTACCTGCTGGCATGGTCTGAAAGTTGGCGATATTGTTATTTATTGATCCTACATTGAATATCAAAAAAGAAGCAGCACGTTTATGACTTTATTTTCGAGTAAATCATGTTTGAAAAATGTTTATTTTAAGACTATGTCTTATGGAACTGGACATTTGAATTATTCATGCGAAAAAAGAAGCTGCTGAATTTTTATGAATCAATGTCGAGCTTATAGCTTTTTTTTCGCTGATTCTATTGGAATCATAAAAATGGTATGTTGACGACTTGATTTTTAAGTAAATTAAGAAGAAATTAATATGTTGTCTTCTGCGCGTGCGCAGATGATAATATCAAACTCCTATTTTCCTTTCAATAAATAATTTACAGTTTTTTCAAGCAGTTTCAACTTTTTTAATTAAAGATAAGGTTAACAAAAACAATTGTTATAAAAATGAGTAGAAAGTTTCTCACATTGTATATGTACACCCCTCGAGGGCCCCTTGCTTGATACGGCACCAAACGCCGAAGCCACCTTAAAGGGGACATTCAAGTGTTCAACAAGAATTCTTTTTTCCGAAAATGAGCCTATTGGATACATCTAAATCTTATTAAAACAGTCGATATTTAATCTTCAGATTAAAAAAATCCTTTTCATTTTATAAAAATAATTTTTTCTATTCTTGAAATAAAATCACAGCTATTTGGATACGTAATATTTTCAGGTACTAAGCGATCGAAACCTTTTTTACTACGAATTTTTAACGTTTTTTTATAGATATAAGTTAAAACTAATAAGTATTACTTTTTAGTTTCAGCGTACAAGAATAATAATTTACCTTAAATAGGTAATACATGAACGCTATTGGTGCGTGCGTGTCCGGACACGATCTTTCGTATGCTGTACTGCAGGTAACGAAAGAGTTTAAGGGTTTCACTCTCTGTGTTCGTCTTTCTTACGTAGCATGTAAAAAGTCACCCTCACAGGCTCGCACTGACGCTGTACGTGCCAGCTTATTATGATTAAGTGAGATGATAGAGGTATTCGAAAAGGAATCGGGGGAAAACATTGATAATAGGGGTAAATAGGGGAAAAAGTAGCAGTTGGGGGGAAAAGGGGCAAAATTGAAAAAAGACGAAAAAGGGGAAAATAGAGAAAATGCTTAATCCCTGTAATTATCTTACAAGAACCTTAACAGAGATAAAGTTAAAGATTATAATTGATAATTTTGAGGGAACTTGAGAATACGCAGGAGAAGCAGAGAGAGATAGAGATAATCTGAGAGCAGAGCAAGAGCACACAAGAGAATAGAAGATGCACAGGTAAATGACTATAGTTCCTGCTTACCCTGACACTAAAAAGAATTTCGAAGGCTCAGACTTTAAACTTTACCGAAGTAGGAAAGTTCGAGAGCATCAAACGATATCACTGCCAAACTCGGTATCGCATTAGTCCGAAATTGGTAGTATGAGACTTCCACTACTCATCGAGCGTAGCTGGCACCAGACTGGAAGCGTCAGCGTTAAGATTTAAAAATGAAGATTTTTACTATTTTGATAAAAAACGTATAATGGAAAGATAACTTTAAGACTCAGCTAAAAATTATTTATTCATAAACGGTAAATCGACTTTTATAACAAAGAAAAAAAAACTAGGAAAAAAATCGAATATTTTTTGCAGCATAAATTCACATATTAAAACCGTGTAGAAAAATTTTAGTAATTTCTAAGAACTGGATTTTCTAAGATATGAGAATAAAAAATAGTTTTTGTCGCAAATGTGCAACTCTTCAGGGTGGACCGCGAAAGCGCTTGCAAAGCAAGGCCCAAGGGACCGTTGGGACCACCCTGATCGGATGTACATAAGTGGCGAACACTTTTTTTCCTACTAAGGGCGCACCAGCCCCTTAAAAACATCTAAAGTAGAAAAAGATGTTTTCCGTATCAATAATATGTTTGTAAGCCATGAAAAAAAAAATTGAAAATCTTTTCTGTATCATCTTAGTTTCAAAATTAAAAAGAAAATCGGAAATCGGTTGAAAATTGTGGTCTCTAGAGAATTTTGAACAAAAAAGTTAATTTTGGCCCACTGTGCACCGTCTAGCAATCGAAATCTAAAGTTATCCTCCGAGGTAAATGCAGAGACTAGGATTTAATCGACCTTGGACTAAGAACATGGCGAATAAATACGAAGTATAACGGCGAGGGTGGTCTAGTAGAAGTTGTACCAAAACGGATACTTCACGCGCCTGCTTTATATTATACTCGACTTAACCATCCTCCGCAAGGTCCTATATATCGCTATCCTTTTAAGGTTACAACACCACTTAGCCTCACGATACAATCCATCCCTATGTGAGCACTCCTACCTAAAAGCATTATTCAGCCATAGGGCCGGAAATCTGCAAAACCTCAATATGGACCAAACGGTGTTTTTTTTATTGTTTAAAACCTAATATCATGGGAATAAAAAAAAAAAAATGTTGAGTGTGGGCCTGGTCTGCTAGCACTTCGTGACAGAAGTGGCGTTTGCCGCAACCAACAAGTCAGTGCAAGTGATAAGGAAGAGCCGCGCGGGCGCCTCTCGCTTCCCCTCCTTACTTCTCCTTCGTCAACCTGCCCGCGCGGTCGTGCTCTTTTGAGCAAACAGTCCTTGCGTATGTAGTTACATACGATATAGATTTGGTTTTACAGTTAGTAATCGTTATTAATAATACTAAAGTAATTGTGATGTATTACATAAGCAAATTTTAGATTTCACAGCTAGAAAGAGCAAGCTAGATAAACAAGTTCAGTGTTATAAATAACTAAGTGTAAATAATAAAGGGATTATATTTTATTGTGTTTGATATAATATAAAGTGTACTAAATTTATTTGCCCGAAGCACTCTCCTCTCCCACGGCATCACCGAAGATATAATTATAATTTCAAAAGGTTATTGGCCCATTACGTTTCTACTGCGCCACGTGGAGGCATGCTGGATGCCGTGGAGCTGGAACGTGCTTCCAGAAGCAGTGTTCGGTGCGTCGGTAGAAGTTGGATTGTAAGGCTAGAGCAGTTTTTATTTGTGATTGTATTTCGAGCCTCTTCCTCGAGATCACCAGGTAGTTCCCTACATTGCATGCCGGTGGCACCACACTATTTATAGCTAAAGAGAAAAACAACTCACCGCTCGCGTACCGCGCTCGCGTTGTACCTCTCATTCTTTCATTGTGTGTCGGTGTTAACACACGCAACAAGATAAAGGAAAACAATGGGAGGAAGGAAACGTCGTTCTGCATCTTCTTCATCTTTAACTTCATTAACATCTTCTTTTTCTTCTTTTTCAACCGATGACGAGGATAGCAGGATTGCGGAGGGCTTGCGTCTTTTGTCTAAGAGACTAAAAAAAAGACCGCACAAGCACCGATCGAGAAAACGGCAGCGTAAGCATAACCTACAAAGGTTTTCTGTTATGCTTTGCAGTGGAGGACGAGCTTAGAGCTCAAAATTTTTCTTCCGAAAGTGATAGATATTCTCAAGAGAGAATATATATATATATATATATATATATATATAAAAATCCTCTTATATATTAGGCTTATATGAGGTAGTTGTCACGGGTTCACTGATACGAACGAGGTTCGTATATATCAGTCAAGGACTGATTGAACAAAATCGATATTTCTAGGTCGTTCTCGGAGCAGCTCCGTGTCCTCAAACGGATCACCGGTAAAGGATAAGGACAGGAAAAATTCACAGAAAGAAGCAGAGGCTTCCAAAGAGCGGCCAGAAGAGGAACTGGAGGAGCACGTGTTGCAATTGATCGGAAAGCGACTAACAAAAGAAAGAGTTCGCCCTCCACCTGTACACAACAGCTAAGAGGTGCGTTGAAAAGAGATCCCAAAGGATGGGCTGCCGAAGGAGGAGAGGGAGGAGCTGCACACAAAATATGCACAGCTGGAGAACTGCTTGTTCTTGCAAGCTCCTCGCTTGAACCCGAAGGTAAAAGTGTCGCTAAACGAAACTGTGGTATCAAGAGATCTCTGCTTGGCTGCAAAGCAAGAAAAGGCCTGTCTCTGTTTGAATGCACTAGGTACGGTTCTGTCAGAGTTGTTAAGGGACAACAAACCAGAGAATGTAGATCTCATTGAGAAAATAAGCGACAGCTGTAGAATTCTGGTGGATCTCCAAAGGGAAGAATCGTTGACCAGGAGAGCCCTGGTTCTTGCTAATATTAATGCATCTTTGAAGGAGATACTTGAAGAGGCAGAGGTTACCTCGTGGCTGTTTGGCGAGCATTTAGAAGAAAAACTATACAGCTAAATCATTGGAAAAATCCAGCAAGGACCTAAAAATCCCAAGCAAGCAACGAGCCTTGGGGTCAAAAAACGCGAAGAGCCCGCTTTAACCTTGGAACCGAGCATCGGGGAGCCATCAAAAGAAAAGGTCAAGCGGGCAAACAAAGGAGAACAAATACTCCAGCAGCTATCGCAGGGGCTCCAACATCAAGGAGGGATACAGGAGGAGACAGAAGTAACAAATGTAAGTAAACCTGCTGGCAGGTTGAAATATTTTCTAAATAATAGGAGGAAAATTACATCTGATACCAAAAAGTTGAGTTGGGTACAGGGCGTTGAGATACCTTTTAATGAGCCCGCAGTTCAGCTCCACCCTCCTAGGGAGGTGTCTTGGTCATCAGAAGAGATAAAAAATATAAGTTCGCAAATAAAAGATCTCCTCAAAAAAGGTGCCGTAGACAGGCACGTATCGGTTAAGCTTGAATCAGAAGAAATTAAATGAATTTATTGATAAGACTCATTTTAAATTGGAAGGTGTGCAAACAGCCAAAAATCTGATGTCTAAAGGGTGCTTTATGGCCAAAATAGATTTAAAACACTATGACCAAAAGCCAGAGAAAATACCTAATATTTCATTTTCAAGAGCAGCTTTTTGAATTCACAGTTCTCCTCTTTGGTTTGAGCTGCGCTCAATTTATTTTTACAAAACTGATGAAACCCATAATTACGGATCGGAGAAAACGAGGCTGTATCTCGGTAATTTTTATTAATGACATACTCCTTATGGGCAAAAACAAAGAATAGTGTTTAGAAAATCTCAAGGCAACAATTTTAGCCTTAGAACAATCAAGGTTTTTTATCATTAACGTAAAAAAGAGCTTGTTATTTTCTTCTGTGCTATGTATCTTTCTGGGTTTGGAACTGGATTCGCGAAACATGAAAGTACAGCTTCCGGAAGAAAAACGGGGCCAAATTCTTCAAAAATTACTTATTTTACTAGAACTAAACGATGTAGAATACGAGATTTCGCTTCGTTTCTGGGAACTTTAGTTTTTTGCTGCCAAGCAGCACGTTATGGTTGGCTGTATGTAAAAAATCTAGAATTAGAAAAAATCAAGGCTTTAAAGCGAAGCAATTATAATTATGAGGCTTGGATGAGTGTAAGCTCAAGATTATTTGAATGTCTGAATTGGTGGAAGAATAATATTCCACATAACTTTAGTCCCATAGAGAATCCAACCTTTGCTTTGGAGATTTTTTCTGATTCTTCAAGGTCAGGCTGGGGAGCTCTTTGTAACGAGGAGAGAGCTCACGGTTTTTGGTCTACGATTAAACGCAGGCACCATATAAATTATCTGAAATTGCTGGTAGCCTTCTTGAGCTTACTATGCTTCGCTAGAGAGCGTAAAAACTGACATACACTGTTGAGAATAGACAACACGACAGCACTAAGTTATATTAATCATATGGGTGGAACGAAAAGCCGGAAGTTAAATAGTATGGCAAGGGAAATTTGTCAGTGGTGCGAAAAACGGAGGCTTTGGATTGTTGCTTTTACATCAGCTCCAAAGAAAACGATCTAGCCGACGCGGAATCGAGGCGCCTAGAACCAGAGACCGAATACGAGCTCTCCCAGCTAGCCTTCAGTAGAATTTGTGCAGAATGGGGGACTCTGGAGATTGACCTTTTCGCGAGCAGAATTAATAAATTGGAAAGGGTTCCTCTTCTATGCATTTCCACCCTTTAACCTAATTCTAAAGGTCTTGAGAAAAATAAAAAATGACCAACCGAGTGGGATACTGATTGTACCTGATTGGCCATCTCAACCCTAGTACCTACTCTTCACAGAAATGCTTATATCAAAGCCCTTGGTGTTTAAACCAGACGCTAATATTTTGCCTTCTTCAAATAGAGAGATGCATCCTCTGTGGAACCAGCTTACCCTGGTGTCAGGGAAGTTGTCAATCAAGCCTTTGGACTGATGGGAATGTCGGAAGATGCGGCTCGACTAGCAATATGCTTATTAACAGATTCTACGCTAACATAATACAACTGCCCTTAAAAAAATGGTGGGTATTCTGTAACGAAAAGGGCGCTAGTCCGTTCGCCCACAATATTCCGAAAAGGAGCTCCCTACGAAACCATAAATTCGTATAGATCCGCGGTAGCACTCGTTGTAGGCCCTGATATTGCACAAGAGATAGATGTGAGGCGCATTTGCAAAGCAGCTGGGAAACTCCGTCTTCCAAAGCCAAAATATGACTCTAAATGGAATCTGCATATAGCCATAAGCTTTCTGGCTAACTGGCAGACAAACAATACTATCTCACTGGAAAAATTTACGAAAAATCTAGTAACGATATTAGCCCTTGTCACTGCACACAGGACGCAAAGTCTTGCAGCTTTTCAGTTATCGGACATCAGAACCCAAGTGGATAAGATCATTATAAATGTCTCAGCTCCAATTAAGATGTCGAAGCCAGGTAAGATGCAGCCTACGCTGATTCTCCCCTTTTTCGTCGACAAAAGGAAATGTGCGGCTAGGGCTCTGCAAGAGTATATTCAAAGAACAGAAGAGATATGGGGACCAACGACCTGGTGATCTCTTCGGAAGAGGCTCTGCATACAATTCCAATAGAACTTCACTTACAGATAAATACGTTTGATTGATGAATTGTGCGGCTAAAAAATTCAGTGAAATTCAGCTAGAAAGATGTGTAGTGGTAAATAGGTTTTATTAAGACTTGTGTTGTGCTAGAAGAAGATATAATGATAAGCGGGGCGGCGTGTCTACGTCAGGATTAGATGGAGAGCGAAGGGAGCACGGGTGCAGTGTGACAAGTGAACGTGGCGAAAAAGATGGTGTCTAACAAGCCGTTTTGATGGACAAGGACACGAGTTGAGTCTCTTTGACAGTTTTCGTTGTGGTGCTGGTTCACGGTGCGGGCAAGGCAATACAGTGGCCTAAGGCTGCGATTACATGGAGCGGGAATAGCGTGGCATGGCATAGCAGCAGCAACATTTCGGCCAATCAGAGCGTTTGCAGTTTGCAGCCGCGGCAAAGCAGAGTGGGCCCAGTTCACGTGCAGCACGTCACGGGAACGTCACTGCACTTGGGTACGTGAGAGCGAGAAAGAGAACCGAGCCTTGGATCTCTCTTTTGCTTCCACGTGCGTAGTGGCAGTGACGCGCGTCTTTTTTCTGCATGTAAACTGGGCCCTCAATTTTTGACGTTGCGCGAGAGCGGGACTGTGGCACGACATCTCCCGTCAGCAAGTAAATACAACCTCAATGTTTGTACTACATTGTTGCTGTCACCTTGGATTTTTCTTTGGGCTTCTGTAAAAACAGGCCTGACCCACGTACTTATCCTTGTCATGATTCTTTTTTTTATTAATTAGATACAAGAAATACAACTTCACAATACCGCTCATTAATTTGTACTTATTGTGTCATCATCGGCTTTGTTTTATGCAAGCATATCATTTTGTGCAGTCGTTGGGGTTATCTTGCCTTGCGAACGGGAGGTGTCGGGCCACAGTCCCGCTCTCGCGCAACGTCAAAAATTGAGGGCCCAGTTTACATGCAGCAAAAAGACGCGTGTCACTGCCACTACACACGTGGGAGCAAAAG
>JAPYYV010004353.1:0-16792 GCA_030522625.1 Copidosoma aretas
CTCTCTCTCTCTCTCTCTCTCTCTCTCTCTCTCTCTCTCTCTCTCTCTCTCTCTCTCTCTCTCTCTCTCTCTCTCTCTCTCTCTCTCTCTCTCTCTGACCACTACTCTATAGAAGTGGTTGAGATGAAAAGAAGAAAGTATATAAGGAGCTGGCTGAGGTCGTATAGCTCAGTTGATAACGAGCTATTTAAAAGATCAGACCTCTTTGATCATCATGGACTACGTCGTTGATGTTCAGGGCTTTAGAAGGTCCTCAAATATTTTCATTCCAAATGAGCTGGTGATTGTACCTCTTGAGAATGATGCTCGAGCAACAGTATTCCATTTCACCGCTCCATGCAAATGGTCAAAACTTTTACCCGAGGAACATAGGGTGAATTCTTGGCTTGAGAGAAATTTTCATGGCATACCCTGAGATTTAGGAAGCACCTCTTTCTCTAGAGTAATTTTTATCATCCAGTATTTTTTTAAGGATGCAAAAATTATTTATGTCAAGGGTTTGGAGAAAAAGAACTGGCTCAAAGAAATACTATCTGAACAGTAAGTAATATACATAATATATATGAGTGTAAAAATATCATATTTAAAACTATGTTAACATATTGTTTTTTTATGCTTCAGTCATGTTTACAATGCTGAAGACCTGGGAACTCCTGCTATTAGTAAAATCAACTCTAAGTATGAATCGTGTTCAGTGCATCCATTGAGTGCAAAACCCGTTTGCGCTATGAAAAATGCCTCAGCTCTAAAGTAATGGATACTTACCTCAAAAGATACAGCGGATACAGATGGCATACCTGACTTCAATGATGATGATTTGTAAAAATCGATGTATAAAATATAATATGAAAAAGATAGTTTCAGGAGAAGAAAATAAATGGTTGTTATCCACTGGTGGGGGCGGTCCTTGGAACACTTTCTGGGTATTTGAAAGTTCACACCCTGAGAATGACCTCTAGGTGCACCCTAGATAGTCCGGACCACTGCGGGAACCCCGGCAGCGGAGTGTAGAATACTATTCTAAAGAGTGAAAGTTCACTCCCCGTGGATGACCTCAAGGTGCACCCTGGATGGTCCTAGACATCTATATTCCTCGTCCCTACAGTAGGCCCGACCGCTCGGACAACTTTCTGTCGACTGCGAGCTCTCCACAGATCATCGAATTTCTTATACTGTCCTCCCCCCACTCCAAGCATCGAAATGGGGAGGAGAGTGGAGCGCATCTATTATCGATAAGGCAGTGCGATGTTGGTATGGATTTGATATGGTAGAGCGCTATCGCGACAGTAGTCCGGCATGCACAGAAGCACTAATCTGGCACCCCTGGGTGCTACGGACACACGGGTCAACGAGTACAGGAGCACTAATCTGGCACACTGGGCGCTACGAACACAGCTATGCTCGTACCCGCTCTGTTTACATACTAATAGCAACGTCGAAAACGTGTAACCTCTTACCAAAAAATTTTCTATATGTATGGTGTCGTAAATCTAATAATATTATTTATACATTTGCATAGTCATTGTCACTTAGAACACTTGTAAATAAACAGTGTCTGAGGAAAACAGCTATTACTGCCACAAGTTCCGATTCGCGATATAACTTCTGACAAAAACATATTCTGTTCATGCACTTTTTGACTATCAGTGCGATCGCACACCATATTTCACGAGACACTTGCACACACAAAAATTACATACAAGTAAAAAAACGCTATCACTAATGAAAATCCGAGCTTGCTGTACTAAGACTCAGTGTTTGTAAGTAACAAAAACAATAAGCAGCGCATGTCTTTCGTGACAACGGGCTGTCACCACGTGCCGGATCAGCTCGTGGCTAGCAATCTTAAATGCATGAACCCACTGTATGCTACAGTATCCGTATAACATATGTAGTTAGTTGCACAATACCTTACAGTATACCTACATTATACAGTAATTTATATGATCACAGAAGTGTGGAGAAATGTTGAAATAGACGATCAAAATAGGTAACTTATAAAAAATAGCTGCTAGTATATATGGGGAGATTTGCCTCAACAGCCCCATACTGAAAGAAAAATGAGGTAGGGTTAGCTCAGCTCGTGCCACCGTTCTTGCTTGACTAACTCAAGCAGCTCCTTTCAAGCTATCCTCACTCAAGAGCCAAGTAGATGCTGCTTGGCTACCCCGAGCAAACATGACGGTCATACAACAAAGCAACACGTTTGCCTGACATTGACAAGCAGTATCTACTTGGCTCTTAAGTGAGGATAGCTTGGTAGGGGCTGCTTGGGTCAGTCAAGCAAGAATGGTGGCACGGGCCGAGCTAGCCCAACCTTATTTTTCTTTCAGTGCAGCACCACCGCAAGCGACCTGCTCGAGTGAAAAACACGAAATTTTTACGGCGTTCTTCTCGCTTCAAAACGTAAATATAAAAATACAATGATCTGTATTTCAAAGCATCTTGATCTCAGCTTTTGAAAAGCAATATTTTCACTATTTTTCCTTACACATGCGGTGGTGCTGGGGCAGTTGAGGCGAATCTTCCCATATGTATGTAAATGTGTCAATATGAGTCTGCCTGTATATATTTTAGTATATAGTTGTAAGGGTAAAATTTTGTCTGTTTCCCAAGCCCCGCCTCTCTCATCTTTATCATACGTACTAACCACAGCAGCCTTCCCACGCTCCCCCGCAACTTACCATCACGACCACCATTACAGCCTCTAAGCACTGCCACCCACGAAGCACCCGTACAACACTGTCCACGCAGCTTCCTACATTATCGCAAACAAGGCCCCTCCCCCCCCTTCCCATACTGTCTCCCACGCACTTTTTACCGTAGCTTAGTGTTCATATCGGTTTTGTTGGTTACTTGATAGAAATACAAGCATGTATTTTCATGAGTACTTCTGTTTAGACAGTTGAAGATAACCTGATCCATACATTAACACTCAACTTTCTTTTGGCAGTGCTTGAACTCTATACATTTATCTCTACGTTTTCGACGCCAATATTTTATTCATTAATGTTATTACAATTATAAGGTTGAAACCTTTTTAGTCTACGAACATCTGCTCACTGTCTTACACATTTTAAAATCCTGAACAAAGCTTTAGACAAAAACATTTTCCCAACAAAAGTAATACAAATATTCTCATAATCAGGATATCTAATATCAATCGATTTTTGATCACAAACATCAGAGATAATGAATGAAAATTCAACAGCAGCTGAGGAACAGCAACTCTTCTGAATAAATAGAATATTTTCATAAGTATTAAAATATTCGTAAAAAACTACTTTTATTTCCTTGTCTATTCATTACTTATTTATTGCATGACTCTAACCATTCTTCACACATTTTAAGAAAGTTTAAAAGAAATTTATTATGAGAATATATTTTTACTTATAATTTATAGTAAATATGATTTTTTTAATTTTTGTTCATTTTTAAAAACTTTTTTACTAATTAGAATTTTTTATGGTACCTAGGTATTGAATCCAGTAAATAACTTTTTACACGTATCCTTATAATCTATATTGATTACCAATATTTTTTCCTAATAATCTATTTTCTTTTCATACCATTATCTGACGATCGATCTACAGTCTTTTGTTGCTTGAATGTTCATGTATTTTAAATCGTTTTCTTCTATTTTAATAATTTTTTTATGGTTTTGCAAATAAATTGTTTTGTTTTTGTTTCCTTATTCTTAAATTAAATATATTACTTAACTTTTCCCCTCCACCTTACGGTAACGATGTTTGAGCACTTTAAAAAAAATGGTTTTCGCATTCAGCATCTTAAAAGACCATAAAACTTGCTAAGTTAATGGAATTAGGGCAGCTTAAGAATATTGAAAAATTGTTTGAATGTAATAAATAGGTACGATTCTGTGGTTTACTCTTTACATGCAGTTTGATACACTAAACTACAAATATAAACGCGTGATTAAAGGTGATCGGACAGAAACTACTAAAACAGTCACGATCACAAGACAGTAGGGTGAAACTAGAGACTATCTCATAGGAGGCCAAATCCGCTGTTCCTGCATCCGCTATTTTTTGTTCCCGAAATCCTAGTTATACTCCCTTTAAGGCAGGTGGCCTCAAGATCGGTCGATGATTTACCGTCCCAGTGGACTGCAATACTATTGTTACCATCCAAACCGATATTGTTACCATCTGACCGGCACAACAGAATCCTTCTGTATTACGTGCTTCTGTATCACTGTACAAAGATGAAAAAAATTTATCAATACACTTCCACATCATCATTCATCAATGTCACAATAATAAATGATCCTAATGTCATTTGGGTCGTCACGTGTACCCAGAGCTTATGCAGAGAGCAGTAAGCTAACTACCAAAACAATCTCTGTTGCTCTGTCATAGTCTTTGGCTCTTGGGTAAAACGTATGCCTTTGAATCAAAAGTTCTCGAGTTCGATTCGCACCTGTAACAATCTGTATTCTATGTATTACCTTTTTTTGCATATACAGCATTTTATGAAAATTCGTATGAATCTCTTCTCTTCGCAAATGTCAAGATTAGTTTGATGATAATCGGTATAATCGTTAATCATATAACAAAAAGCTAATAAATCTGTATACTACAATGGTACTATAAATCAAATAAATAAAGCTGAAAATTAGTAGAGCATTTCCCGCAAAAGTAAAGTAATTTTAAACTGGTTAGTAGATCTCCTTGATATTAGTCATGTAAACAATATTTCCTTAGCACTGAACAATTACACCTCCACCAACAGAAGTAGAGTAAATTACGCAAATGAAACAAGTAATTATGTGCACGATAACCTTTTTAGCAACTGTATAATTTTCTGCCTTCAACAAAATAAATCAATGTATAAAGATATTTCTATGTATTTTCATTACAAAGAAACATTACAATTTAGTCAATAAGTCTATGTGAGAATTATTACCCATATAGCATCGTCCGTTTCAGAAAAGTTTTAGAAATGTACATTTTGAAACCTAAAAACGTTTAAAAAAAAATTTGAAGATCAGACTCACCAACGTAACCATGCTTGATTAAGTTGACCCGCCAACATTTAAATAAATGAGGATAATTAAAAGCAAAATAAATTATACGCTGAAATTTTCAAGATCAGGGCGATCTGACGTTATTCCTAGCGTACGTGTTGCGCTTTGATTAGCGGCTACTTGATTACAAACCATTTTTCGTACTTTAAGACCAGTCTTTTCAATTGATTCCAAAACCTGTAATATTATCGATTTCAGCATTGTATCTACATCCGGTAGGTCAACCCGAAAATCATAAAAGTCAAAGCAGACGTTGCCATGTTCGATGTGCGACTGTGTTCTCCTAAATTATTGAAAGCCCTCAATATTATCGTCTTTTTGATTGTATTCTAAATACGGTCTAATAGCCATCTCCTCCCAAGTTAAAACACATTCTTTTTTAAAGTCAGACATAGAGGCTGCCTTTAACAAGATAATACTTAAAAGATCCGTATTGATACCGGAACTCAAGGTCAGTTCGTTGACTCAACTTTCATTGTTGAAAAACAAGGAAGAGCAATACCTTTTTTTTTTCACGCAAAAATCTATATTCCCGAAGGGATTGAAAATAAAAACCAAGTATGAAATTCTTCTCATCGTTGTCTCATTTTTTCTTTTACTGTGATTAAACTGCATTTTCACGAGTACCGAAGAATTTTTGTTTAAAAATAATGACTAGCTGGTAATGATTTCCTCCTTTTTAGGCGGTTCCTCCAATTTCTTTATCAGTCTTTTAATCTTTTAAGGCGTGAATCTAATTTGTCTTTAAATTCTTTAATTGGCGTTTGCAGTTTGATGTTTGTACGTGTTAGTTTAGAAATCACGGACTGAGTACGGTATTTAGTTATTTTCGTTTATTTTGCATCTTTTAATTCGTAACAGGTACTTTTTTCCGAGAAAGATCTTGCAATTTTTATGTTTCTTCTTGTACATCATCGTGAATAATAATATCGTGATGATTGACAGCATTGTGTGAAAAAGGAGGTAAAGGGTTTCCAATAATATTTGGCGAAGCAATAACGTTATTATCATTCTGAATAGTTTTGTTTTGTATAATACTGTCAACGATTGAAGACAAAGTATTCTACTTTCAAACCCTTCTACCAGCTCCATTGAATCAAAAATTATCACCACAAAAATTTTCACTACAAACACGCCAGTTCTCCACCTGATCATTGTCCGCAGAAAGAAGATCCTCCCGAAAAATTCTTCTGCACCATTCTTTGAGGCTAACGGAGGACAATTTTTTATAACGAAATAATTTCTTATACATTGTTAGAAATGCTCTCGCACCAATATGTTCATCGTTCTGTAATACACGTTGATTTATAAAAATTTGCAATGTTCTCTTAACACATTGCAATTTTTCAGTCATATGAAAGAAAGTACAAGAATTTTTCCTCAAGGTGGCTCATCACCTCTCTATGGCACGTATTTTCAATAGTGTATTATAAATGTGTATAAAAGTTATCAGAAGTGTCACTTGACTTGACAATAATATTGGGATCTGAAAACGTCGCGTGACTACATTGTTAAAACCGTGTTATTCCTCATTTTTTCCCCCAATCAGCTATATGTATCGGACATGTATACAGCTGAGTGAAGGAAAAAATGAAAAAACACCATTCTGACGGGCTAGTCACGTGACGTTTTGGGATCCCATGGGATCCCAATAGCTAGTGCTAAATATCATGCGATTTTTTTCATAAAATTTTGTTGTTACGTTTTTGAGATCCCAAAACTTGAAAAACATTCAATGAATTACTTTAATCTTTCTCAATTTACATTTGATTTTTGCTAATTTTTCGTATTTCAATATTAACAGCTGAATTTTCTGAGAAACCTATCCAAGTTTTTGCAATTTTTTCCGCGGTGGCTCCTAATAGATTCGTTCAAGGAAGAGAATAAGCCCAAAAATCTGAAAATCAAATGTCAATTGAAAATGATTAAAGTAATTTTTTGAATTTTGGTCAGATGGCAACAACATCGGTTTGGATGGTAACATCAGTATCACAGTCAACTGGAACGGTACACTGTCGACCGATCTTAACGCCATCTGCCTTGAAGGGGGTATAACTAAGGTTTCGGGAACATACAGTAGCGGACGCAATAACAGCGGACTTGGCCTCGTATGAGATAGTATCTATATTCTCTAATTAAACGAGGCTCCCCCCAACTCCGCACGAGTTAATAGCCTTACCGTGTGCATACTGTTGTAGTACATAATTTTGAAATTTTTATGATATTGCCATTGTAATTTTTATGATCGTCCTTTTATGAGACAATACATTTTATTCATTTCACCGTATATAACAAAGCAATTCATTGCAATAAATTCAATTGTAATTAAAAACTTAAGAAAAACTTTAAAAAAACAGTAGCATTCGTTCGGTGAATTACAAAGTACTATGCAACGAGATAAAAAGTAAATTTCAAAACGATGTGGAGACATTTTTGCGATGTATTGAATGATATTCCTTAGTAGATTGAAATATCAAGATTATTTAAAAAATCGCTTGTAACTGCAGCCAAGTTCAACATTTTTTACTAAACCAGGGCGTTGATTAAGGGTATGCTAACGCACTTTAGACTACTTTCCAAACAAACACTCTAACATAATCAGGAAATAAGCCTAAATTGAAAGAGTGCAACGATTCAACTTTGTCGCTGCTGCGTTCTCATTGCTGTACTTTTTTCAAAAGTGATAATACTGAGTGTCCCGAAAGAAATTTAGGATATCCTTGGTAAGGACAAGAAGAATAAGCCCTGTTGAAAAACCTTTTTTTTGCTCCTAGATGGTGTGATCCACCATATCATCATTCTAAATTTTTATACCATAAAAGGATTTTTTTTTGTGGATTTTGACATATATTTTCGTTTTTTTGTCTTACGAATGCAAGTAAATACAAAAATAACGATTAAAAAAAAAAAATAGGATCGTTATAGATCCATCGCGAGAAAGTTTGATTTTACTATTCTTTTTAGTTTTATTTGCACTGTTTTAATTGCAGCTTGTATAGTTTTGCTACCCTGTTGACTGCATCACCACACTGCTGCATTTCTTAACGAAGCAAAATAATTTGATGATGATATGATAAGGGGAAACCGCAAAGAATTTAAACAATAATTAACACCCTAACGCTAAAAAAAAACTAAATAGAACAAAATACGACACAAAAATGATATTTAAATTGAGTCACTGACTTCACGAGTTCCACTGACAAATTTCACTTAAAGGACAAACTACTTTAAACTGTAACTTAATTGAATTGACTTGACGGAGGAAAAAATAAGATTAGGTAAGGAAAAAAAAGATTTCTGCACTTATCTGCAGTCACAATTAAAGATATATTTCTTGGCATAAGGGAAAAACCCTAAAGAGAAAAGCCCAAGAGAAGAACAATGTACGATACAAATAAATAAGTAATGATTGAGGTGTGAGGCCACACATCCTGAATGTGTAAGTGAGTTTGTGTGTGTACATGCGCGTCTGAACTCCTTCAGATGACCTTGTGTACCACGATAATCGTCAAACATTCATGTGGAAGTGGAATTTCGTCGTGTTTTTCTCGCAGCATGCCTGGCTTCGCCTTGGTCAAGGTCACAACGACCCATATAAAAAAAGAAAAACACGTAAATTTAATGCACTGTGATTGAGACGTCATTAAATAAAAGACAATACGTTCGCGAGACCAAATCCCAAAAAACGAAGTCAAGCTAACGAGATCGTTGTTATTGACTGGAGATCACTCTTGGAAGATAGATAGATGGATAGATATATTTATTACTTGTGCTCAAGTACAAAATCGAATACAATTAATTTTCATTTTACAGGCTAGTACACAGGTGATACAACAGCCACAGGTCAAATAATATGATTCTCCAAACGAGTTACTGTATAATAAAATATCTAATTAGATAAGTCAAAGTCCTAATCTTTGTCTTAGTAATATCACAGGTAAACGCCATGTATAATACAATTGATATTTGATTATATCTATCAGTCAATGTACATAAAACACATCTTACATTGTAACTATTAAAGTTTACTGGTTACCATCTCGCTGATTTTTTTTGTTGGTAGGAAGCTCTTTCCAGCCAGTTGGTTCAATTCAGCTGAATATGTCATCTGTTATGTAAAAAGGAATAATTAATTAGTGTTCATTATTCAATTATTGGGTGTCTAATAATGAGTTGCGCGTTATTTGAATTCTGATAGTTGGTTGCCCGTGCGCCCGTTTGCCCTTTTGTGCGAGCTTACAACCGCATTTTCGAGTCCCTCGTAAGGGTGCGGGAGTAACACCAAAATATTGGACCTATGATATTTTGTAATTAATTGGATAATAAATCGTCATCTTACTCAGAAGTATCCTTGTGTTACTAGTTATTAAAGAAGAATTATTCTCTAAATTTGTGAAAAAAGAATTTTTTTTAATAAAAACTTTACGACTGGAGAGTGTAAAAGAGTGGAATAATCATTTTTGTTAGGAAAAATATCGCCTCTCATGTGCATTGAAAAAAATTTGATGTTATGGGAAAAAAGAAAAAATATGAAAAAATTATTTATCAATCAGAATTTTTTCAAACCTCAAAATAAGCCTTAATTTTTTAAATTAATTTTCTTCAGAAAACTCCAAACCTTTCTTATAATTTGTCTGATTTGACAATCTCTGCACCTTAACAGCTGAAACTGCTGTTACTTCAAGATACTGATTCATGTTTTTAGTCGAACTGATCTGAGGTGGCTGTTGTAGCTTCTTATGAGGGAAACTCTCCAGTACTTGGTGCATTTCCACTGTGCTTTTATCTATCTCTTTTTATCTCACTACTTTTTCGCCATTCCTACCCCCTCCTTCTTTTACATTTTTTCTTCGATTATTTGCCACTTTATAGTGCCTCCTAGGTAATAATAAGTCAACCATATCAACTAACGCTCTTTGGCTTGTCGCTTCACATCCTCTTTGTTTTGGTTACGTAGACATTTAACGCGTTGCTGCATGGATCCCTCTTCCTCTTTTGTAGAAATCTCTGAAACAAGTCGCTTTCTGTTAGTTACCCTTTTACGAGATATTTCTTAACAACTTTTTCCTTCTTTTTCTCGCCTTATTTTCCATCCATTTCTTTAATATCTGTTAGTTTACAATGTCTCTAGGGTAATGTGTCAGTGAAAGTGGTAAAAATACATCGCTTACCGTCATGATAACTGAGAGGTATTTAATTTTGTTTGAGATATTAATTAGAATTAGCTTGTATAATACTTGCTACTTTTCATTTAAAAGTAATAGTAATATTTCCTTGTCCACAATATGTTTTTTCATGAGTTAATATAGAATAAGTAGACAATAATTATTATGCTTTTTTATTCTTATTTTTTAAAACCTTTGACTCTTATTTACCATCTCTTTCTTTTTCTTTTCCCCTTATTCTGATTCTTTATCGCCCCTTTTGAGAATGACTTTTTTGCGCACGAGATAAAAAGTAACAATTGGTTCTTATGACATGGCAATTTTGTTGTTTTTCAAGATTGGAAGGCGATTAAAAAATTGTTATCCCATAGTTAAATAACATGTAATCTTCGTCAGTGAAATGTAGAATACTGTAACATAGATAAAGAACATTGTAGATTTTTTCAAATTTCTTCCTAATTCTTCAACATATAACAATCAAAAAAGCACTGTTCCTTTTTTAATAAACAAGGACTAGATTTCTTCTGCAACTACTTACCTTTAAATTTACTATCTTTGATTTCCTATACAATCCTATAAAAAGTCGTATTTATTGTTATAAATGCATGTGTTGATATAAATTCAGACAAATGTTATAAACAAATGCATTTTCAACAGTTAATAAGACTTATTGTAGAAAATTAAAGATGGTGAATTTGTAGGTGTCTAGTTAAAGAAGTTTTGAGGGCTTCAGAGGAATGGATAAGGAGGGTATAGCATCCAGTTGTGTTGAACTCGCTAAAACTCAATTATTAAACTATAAAATTACATAAATACATTACAGGATGTACCTTTAAGCATGTACGTTTTGATAATATCAGTTTAAAATATGAAAAGCCTATAATTCGCGAAAAAAAAATGACCTCTAAAAATTTCCACATTTACTGACCAAAGTTATGAATTTCCGGAAATCCAAATTTTTACGACACAGCATTAAAGTTCAAGATCTAGAAAAAGACTGTGTCAAGTATCAGATCATGATGTTGACTTTGAGAAATTGAAGAAGTGATTTTTCAACCAAGTCTTATGACGCGGAAAAATGAAACTGACTGCAGACGACGCTCCCATGTGTTTAGTATAGGAGCGACTCGCAACTTTGTTATGTCTTCATTGATTACTCAAACAAAGCAAGACTTGGTTTATTGTCACAATTATATTCCTTTTGTACTAAGGTACCTGTACGAACTCTATTATTTGCTTTAACACATTTCCATCATCCTGTATTTTTAAAGACAAGGCAAGTGAACCTCGTCCATCCGTAAGAGCTCGTGTTAAGATGCCTATTTCCAAAATTTTTTTTCTCAAATTTTTCTTGGCGAAAAATCTTGTAAAAATTGGAATGCATTGTTTAGGTGCTACTTAATGACATATATTTTTTTCACTGGATTCTATATTTTCGACGTCTCTCCCAAACCCCCTTAAGAAAAAAAGTACCTGTTGTCAATTAAAATCGGATGACGAGTAAAAATTCTTAGTCAAAAGTGCTATTATTATTTACAAACACTACATAATAATAAGTAAACTGGTGAAATAGTTGAATAAAATTTTTAATATACCTGGTACATGTGAAAGTATTTTACATCTAAATGGCAATAATAGCACCTTATTTAACAAGAGAAAACAACTGTATTGACAACCCTCAAATTTTAAGAAACAACCACCTTCACACCTCTTTACTTGTTAAATATTTATGCTACGCTTGATTATTCACTCACTAATTATTTATTCACTCTTTGTTTATTTGAACATGATAGCGCGTAAAATTGAAAAAAAAATTTTAAGATACGTAATTTTAACTTAAACTCCTCCTTCTCCTCATATTGCTTAATGTAGTCGTTTACCAATTTTCTACACCCCCGACCTCCTCAAATAGGCAACGTGAATTATGATAGGCCACTGAAATAAATAATAAAAATTCACATATACATATATTGTAGTTGTGATTATTATATAATTTCTTAAGTATATACAATTATTTTATTTGAGTATCAATATTTTAATTTATTTGTTTACATTTTTTTCTAGTATTTCCGAAACTCTATCTTCACATGTTTTCACAAAGAGATAATGTTTTAAGGAAAAAAGTTAATAAAAAGAAGATGTAGATATGATCTTAAAGTTATCTTTGGAAGCTGTATTGCACTGATGCTTCAATTTTCTTTGATGAAAACCTGAACTTTTGTGGAACAAGAAGCTCTTTGAAGATACTTACAGTAAAAATTTCCATGGCAGAACTCAATAATGATATATTTGTGCATAAGGTGCAGGAATTACTTATACATGTACATATATCAAAATTGGTAACCAAGGCTATGAGTAATGTTCATTAAATACAATGAATTGACTTAAGATATGTTTAATAAAATTTATTGCAACTACATTACCACATGCCATTATATGCATAGACATACATACATATATTATATATGGTTTTTGTGTAGAGCTTTCCTCAATATCTCATTACTTTTCTGTATTTACTCTACCTACATAAACTGCGTATTTTCTAGAATTATCAACTGAGTAATTCTACTATAAAAAATATTTGCCAAAAGTGGAATTATCATAAATATCAAACCTGTTACATTATATTTTTAAAGTTGAAATCGTAAATGTAAAATAGAAAAAAAAATTTACTTTCTAATCACTCGGTCCTCAGCATACATTTTCTCTACGAATTTTGTTTTTTATGTATGTAGTCATTTCTTAGAAATTCAGCATTTCATATATTAATTACAATTGATACTTTTCCTACCTTTTATATTATATAAATACGTGTAGAATAATATCTTGGATTTATGATGTGTAAAATAAATAAAAACGGTGATTTGTAAGCGTTTTTTATAACGTCTATTATTGAATCCTTAAATCATCGTTTCCAGATTTTAGGTAAACGCTTAAAAAAAATTTGTTTTTCTACAGACGGTAATAGATCAAGTTTTTTAGGCACAAAACAAGGTCAAAAATCTTTATTCAACCTATCGTAATGATATAATACAGGTCTACATTTATAAGCTTGTACATAAACATACAGTATAGTTTGGAAATAAATTTTCAAATAATAAATGATCTCTATATTAACAAATATTCCTAATCCATCAGTTAAAAATATGGACGGAAGAAGAATAATTTTCAAAAAGAATACTTAACTACACGTAAGTCATATGGTTTTATCTTGCATTATTTAATATGGCAATGAGACAAGATGTAAGATTGTCTCAGAGTTTTTAGTATCCTTAGAGAAACTTTCAGTAGAAGTGAATACATACAACATTATTATTATATAACTATACATCCTTAATCAATTATTCGACCATTTGATTTGTTTAAAACACTAGTTTATTATACAACTTCTCAAAACGGCTCATCTTGTCGAGTTATTCATAGTCAGAATGTGATAGTGGAATGTTTGTATTTGAAAAAGTTTACCAAAAATAATCTCCCATTGTTTGGAAAGGATACACCGTCTTTAAGTTGAGATTTTAATTAAACAATTTTTCTTCCTCTTAGCATATGGACTTGCTAGGAATCGATATTCTTTATTTTTTACAAAGACATGATAATAGTAATTAGAAAAATTCTAATGAAATCGCCATTAGTATAACCCGTAATTTCATAATCGTATGATCCCATAATTATATATCCCTGCAATCATAATACTGAATTATTTTTGCTCAGTCTCTCACGACGTAACTAGCCGTGGCGTAGATTCCACCAAATCAAATAAAATATCCTTATGATTTCCAAGGTGTGGACTCTGTATAACTCTGTACAACACTTGTAGGATCGTCAGAGTCAGCATCACCCAATGTACACCACGAGGAAGTTGCCTTAATGGATTTCGTACATCATAGATCCCTTGTAAGGGCTGTCTTGCAGACTTATAAGTACATAAATAAATATATAAATAAAAATAAATAAATTGAATAATAAATAAACGAACAAACATAACCATACAAATATACAAATTATTATATGAATAAATAAATACACGAACAAATTAATATAAGAACAAAGCTTCAGTCGGTACGTCTTTGTAAGCTGTATCCCGATTTCTTATCTTCAAATGATCTGTACAACGAAGTGCGTTTCGCTTCCGAGTTTCCATCGATTCCTTTTTTATTGCCGAGCAATACATAATTAGCTATCATGTTAATGATTGAATCGTTCTCCCTGTTCTTCACTAAAGTCCTCAAAGTTCTTAGACAATTTATTGTGGTAAAAATTATCAAGAAAACGGAGTTTTTAATTAATGTTATATTTAGGCTTGTAAAAGATAGTGACTATTTTCAACTATTTGTTTATAATTAGTTTTTTGTTTGTTTCCCGGGAAAGTTTGAGCAACTGCTGTAAAAGCGTAGCCAGGCGTATTTTCTTTATTGATGCATCCCTTGTAGCATTGTCTGTTGCATTTGTCTTACGCAAGAATGTCATGTGGTCTGCTTCTACAGATTTGCGGCAGACTTGCGACAGACGAGTACATTGGCATCTTGCAGCAGACTTGCGCAGACTTGCGACAGACGAGTGCAGAGGCTGAATGTTTTAATGCATGCTTACTGATGGCAGAATTGTGGTAGACTTGCGACCGACGAGTACAGTAGCATCTTGCAGCAGACTTGCGACAGACAAGTGCATTGGCATCTTACAGCAGACTTGCGGAAGATTTGCAACAGAGAAGTGCATTAGCATCTTACAGCAGACTTGCGGCAGACTTGCGACAGGCGAGTGCAAAGGCTGAATATTTCAATGCAACGTATCTGATCTTATAAAATGTATTAACTGATTGAATATTTGTTTTCTGTTTATTTGCTATCTATCATTCTTTTTTGTGCTATTGATATTTTCCAAATTCACACAGGTGAAGCCTTTAATAAGATTGGCTGTTGACTATGACGTAGCTTACATTCGATTGGTCGCTGCCTTCAAAGAGCGCGAATTTCAAATTTAGTATGCAATATAGTTCTTATGATAAAAGATTGATTGTCACTGAAGTGTGATTGGTCGAGACTGACCAAGAGTGGGTAGATTAAATCATGGTAAATAAAAAAAACTCAGTTCAAATTATTAAAAATTAACTTTAGAAATCATGAAATAAATTTTTGATCAAACGTCGGGGGATGGCGCGCGAAGCGCGCAGGGGGTAGGGCCCCTTAGTACTGTAAAATATTAATACTGCATTATGTATGAATAAATTTGAATTTAAATTATGAATATTTTAATATTTAAAACGGACACGCCAACATTTTCCAAACAACTTTAAAACTCTCATCTGACAAGAAAAAATAAAGGGGCCTACGCAAGTCATCGTATTTACAATTAGACAGGTAGTCTTTAATGCTTAATGACAACCTGCGTTCAGTTGAAATAATAATAAATAATCTTTAATATCGACTTCAAAAGAGTAAAATGATAATGCGGCAGAAAATGTGTGAATTAAGAAAAGTAAAGAAAATAGATTCATCTCAAACTTTCACTTTGATTTATCCTGAAATTTAGTTTGATGATATTAAGATTCGTAGAAATGGTTTTTTCATCAAAATTTTCATAAATGCATACCATTATTCTTTTGTAATATTAAATATTGATCATCGTTATTTAAATAATGAATTATGCAGAACAAAAATCCTCGAATGTCTTAATGCCAACGCGTCAGCACAGTACTGAAGCTGAGAGATTTAAGAATAAATATACCTTTAAGAAGTTTAGGTTCCTTCGAGGCTAAGCTTAGAGGTGCTTAGAGATCCAAGCTAATCAAAGCTACGTAGGTATGACAAATTTAGCAATTATTTTATTAATCTATCCAGTCATACTAGTGGCAAAAACATTCATGTATAAATTGACGTTTTGAAACCTACAGGGGTCAATAAACTTATTATCGTGCCAAAACCATAGATTGTTGAAAATAAGGTTATATCGGTCTATAGTTTTTTTTAAGCTGCTCTATAAGCTTGGATTTTTTGAAACAACAAACCGAGATAATCTTATTTCCAATGCTGTATACTTTCAGCACGAGATTAGGTTCATGCATCTCTCTAGACTTCAAAACGTCAATTTATATGTGAAAAACATTTTTGACTAAACCAATAAAATCATTGCTGAATTAATAACTCCCACGTGGCTTTTATGAGCTCGGAGCTCCTTGGAGGTCTCGGATGAACAACCGGTGTTCTGAGGTAAACCTTCGAGGACCTCTAAGATTGTTCCCGAACAAACATATTAATGGTCATTAAGTGTCTGTTGGAGGTTAGCGTGGTAAGCTCGCTGCGGGGCGAAGCCATACTGCTATATATAATTATTATATAGCCCTGCGAGCTTCGAGCACGAAATTCATAAGTCTGTAAATTTATGAGATTAATATACGAGGGTGGTCCGATAAGTACTTAGCCTCACCGCCCGATGGCGCTGCTATGGCTAGAGAACTATACTATCGTATAGTACATTCTACCAGACGGCTACTGTCAAAATTTCAGCCTAATCGGACGCTTAGTTTTTTTTTAACCACGTGTTGAAGCGGTCGTGTCCTCGAATTTTCAGAAAATGGAAA
>JAPYYV010004354.1:0-16791 GCA_030522625.1 Copidosoma aretas
AATAATATTAATGTTTGTTTATTAATTTGACTGTAAGACCGATATAAATATTTGTCTTGTTTCAACACTTACAGTCGACAAAAGTATTATTGGTGTTTACTTATGTTTCGATCGATTATCAACAAATCGAGAGCAAGAATTCCCACCGTGTTCAAACTTGACAGCGAGATCGAGTCAATGTGATCGAAACATAATTTTTTACCAGGGAGTTAAGATTGTCTAGTACAATATAATTTGATTTTAAGCTGGATCGAATCAACCATAAGCACTAATATAGGTACATCATGAAAAGTAGGGGGAGAATATTCTCACCAAGCAAAGCTTATGCTGTAGGGTGATTCCCGCAATGATATAACTTTTTATCCAAACCAATAATTACGTAAAAATAAGTAGGGTATAACTGTATTCACGCTAGATTTAATTTGCCGTCCATCGAGATGATAAAAATCTTTAGACTTCCAGGAATAATGGATGGGCTATAAATGACTACTGGGACCCTTTAAAAATCCTTGGAATCCAAGAGCACTAATTAATGGGGTCAAGCATCACCTCGGACTGCACATAGATATCTATCAACGTTATTGAAAAATTGATTTCAATCTTTTTTCACGGGAGAAAATGAAAACGTTCACGCCACAGAGCTTCATACAATATATAATCGCAGAAAGTGGCGTAGGAGGGGGGCGAAAATATAAATTCGCGCGAACCCGTTCGTTCGGATTTATTTGCTCAGTTTACCCCCCACCCCCGATCGGAACAAACAGAGCACGAAAATCCGGCATCGCCTGCACGCGTGGAGAAATACACACCGATAAATTCAGAACGCAAACGCAGAGATATAATATATCCGTACAGTAAGACCGATGAAAAATAAAACTAATTCTCGTCGTCATCGCCCATAAAACAGCAGTGCTTGTCCGCGCGCCAAACTATATAAGTAGCTGGCAAATGCAAAATCACCATCGAGGGTACGATGGAGGAAGAGCAAGTGTGGGTATTACGTAAGTAAATAGCGATAGAGCGCACCCTCGGATGAAACCCCATTCACATCGTCCCGTTCTTATCGTCGGTGTGTCTACAGAGCCTTTTCTGCGCGAAAGCCAATTGTACCACGCACCGTGTTCGCGTATTCATGTGCAGATTCCACCGACCCTCCCCATTGTACGTGCACACATGGAAGCCCCAACTTTGGCAGAGTAGGACACTTTTGTATTTCTACACTCTACGCGTGTGTATACGGGGCACACGTACATCCGGAGAAACCGCAATGGCTACGTGGTGGTGAGAGAGAATTTAGAATTTAGAATTTATTTATTTATTATAGAGAGAGAGAGAGAGAGAGAGAGAGAGAGAGCAACTATATAGCATACGATGATGTTATGCCGCGTATAATGTATTCATGAGGAGTTAGCTCAGCTCGAGTCTTCGCGGACGATGGTTTTATTCGGCCGTATAATAATGCGCATGTATGTATAGCGAGTGAGCCGCTTGACGGCTCGTATCATGCGCGCTCGGATTGCACCGGGTGACTTCTTCTTTGGGGTATTCGTTCGCCTACTTCTTTGGTGCGGTTGTGATGTTTTGTGTCGAGGCGCTTGGGGAAACCGCCGTTTGAGCTGCCTGGCTTGCAAATTGGTATAATGGTATATATACTTCTCGGATGATGAAAATTCGTCGGATTTGAGACGCCTGGTCGTTTGAAGGACCGTTTCGTTCGAGAACTCATTCCTGGCAAGCTCATTTTGATGGATTCGGTCTCGGACGTTTCAAGGTTTCTGAAACAAATGGCATATTATTTTTGGTACAATGTTTCATATTCATACTTGTCCGCGCAAAAAATCAAGGAATAAACGTCCCGCGTCCTGCGATGATTTGCACCCATTTCTTATTTCCCAACGAAGGATTCATAAATACTAATTATTATCATGCCGGCCTTGCGAAATTCAAAGTCTGCGAGGAGAGCGATAAGAAGCTTATGATGAATACCCTACCGCAGTGAAGCGGAGCTCGTTTAAGAGCCCGTCAACTATACGAGTACAAGCTTTAGTCGCGACCCTTGCATCCGGTATCAAGAAATCGTACTGGAATATTATTTCATCACGGCACGAAACGAAATGTGGGCCAGGGGTTGTGGTGTACGGTTTTGAAAAACCAGGCAAGCCAGGCTTGGCCGGATCATCGGACACCTTGAAATAAAAATTATTTGTACAAGTACTTACAACACACGCGGTAGACACGATAGAATTTTTTGGCAAATAATAGCGCTACGTATTTTTGCAGAGAATAACCGCAAGAACGTATTGTGTTCGAATACTTGTGTTTTGTTCTCGTCTACTGTTCCATGTACTGGGTTACACGTAGCGCATAAACGGCGCATTCAATTACGTTCAAAATAAATCCAATCGCACCGTGTCCCTTCCGACGTTTCACCCGCCCGTAACTGATTCGCCCCTTTTTTCTATTCTGCTCCGGGTAAGTTCTTTTCCCGACCTTCTTGAATACGCATATACAGCGCGCAAGGGGGGTGAGTACATATAGACTCCTTCTTGCGGCTCGCGCAATAATATCCGGAAGTATCAACCGCGAGTAAGTATACGCGCGAGAAGCAAAGCGCGAGGGGGAACCCAAACGAGTCTCGAAGAGAGAGAGATTGCAAAAACACCGCCGCCGCAAAAAGCCACAATCAGTCCCGCGGGGGGCTCGCCGACGCCGGAATCAGCGCTCCTCGCCTTTCGCGCGTGTCGTTCACCCCGTCGATGTCTCAAAGAAACTCCCCCCACCCCCCCCCCCCACACACACTCGGGTACTCGGTCCGTTTTCATCATCCAAAGTATCAGACTATGCGACGACGACGACGACTTTAGATCCGATGATTTATGCAGCGCCCGGCGTCTCGCGCCACGACAAAACAGCCGTATACGTATATACGCATGGACGCCCGGACTTCGGAGCATCTTATTACCCCGAGTTCCAAGGCACTAGCTAGCCCTACCCTCCCCTGTTTTTGTATGCTTCGCCGAACTTACTCGACGATGAAAATAAGAGCGGGCAATCGACAACTCCCCTCAGCAGCTCTCGGCGTGGCCGAGCGTTAAGGTTTTGTCCATTCCACGGAGGGTCGGGTGGGGTGGGGGGTGGGGGGCTCGTTGAATCGATTTGCAAAGTGGCCGGTTGATACAACAGGGGTTCGATTGCGCGCCTCTGCATCCAGACGCGGGGGTAATTAAATCGGCGCTGCATCGGCGGGAGGATCCTGCAGCGAGGATGCGTATGCAACGTGGGCGGGTGATCATCGATCGGGTCGAACGGAGAGTCGCGTATCCATCGATCATTCGCGAGAAAGGTGTTCTGCGATGGAAAGTTTTTTGTTTCCAAAGAGCCGGGGGCGAAGGGGCGGGCACTAGGCTGGCGATTAATAAAGCCCACGTAGCCCGCGAGGGACTGACTCGGGGCCGGAGTTGTTTTTGCGTTATACACTGTGCGGGGGTGCAGTGCGGTGAGCTTATATGATGTAGCGTTTGAGGACTTTCGAACCTTAATCAATCATCGGATAAGGTGCTGGACTATATTTACTCCTATGATTAAATCGTATGGAAGTTCTGAACGTGTGAATGAAATTATTGTTTTCAATAAAACGAACTTCGTGCAGTAGTGTATCAATTGGCATATTTCAAGAATCAATCTATTATTTATCAAGTATTTAAACAATTCTAACAAATTAGATTATATTGGCTTCGTGCCAAGAGTTAATCAATAATTCTCACTGTCTGAAATTGTTCGAGTCATAGAACTGGGCAATAATCGACTACGGATCATAATAAAGTCGTACAATCATTCAGGATTATTAAAATTCCAGAACGCTGTGAAGTGAGAAAATGCTACGAACTATTGTTAAAATGGGAATTACAGTTAATTTTTACTAAAAAATGTATGTACTTAGTAGTATAAGACCACCAAATAGACTAAACAATGTTGGCAAAAGGGTGCCTTTATTTTAAAGGGTTTACTATAATTGTTATTTTTTGATTGAAACTATGGCAAACAGTATGGTACCAACGTTTAAATTAATTATTTCCGTCCTTCACACGTTTATTATCATTTTATGTAGAGTAGTGTGTAAAATCACTCAAATATATTATTTCTAGTGATTTAGAAATCAATAATGAAAACATTGACCAAGCGCCGATCATTGTAAAACAAAGACATTCTAATGATTGCCATAAGATAGCCAATGTAATAATCATGAAATCCTTTTGAGATCACCAAAAATTTTATAAATCTCATGTCAGAATAAGACCGAACGATCTCCCGCTTTCGTGTATTGCCGCCGCGATGCATTTTGTAAACGTGTATGTGAAATTTAAACATCACACTTGGCCTTACAATGCAGTGTGCATAATTACTTCGCCGTACAATCTGCTCCGCGCTATAATGAATAGCAGCCCCTTGTTCCGGGGGTCCCCTTAAACTCGTGATTGATAGTCCAGGGAGAGAAACTCGACGCCTATATAGACTTTTTGACTAATAACGCGTCGATAGAACACGACAGATGTCGGTCTCTCGATGGGGTGTATCGTAACGAATGTCGCAAGAGCTTAATAGCTTACTTTCGGAGTGGGACCGCTGAGTTGGTGTGCGCGCGGGGAGAAAATATCGGGGACAAAAAAATAGGGGGGAGGGGCTGACTTGGCTTTTTCGTTGGAAATATCGAGACCTAGCGAGCGTTTTTTAATCCGTAGGCTCCGACTGTTCTTCTCTTTGCGTCCATTAGTGCGCTGTGCGTTTGAATTTTAATCATCCGCGTTGTTGGATGCGAATGGAACATCGACTTTAGTACGGTGTAACGTGTGTATGAGTTTTGGAGTTAGAGATTGTTTTTGTTTTACATTCAGTCAGGGGGTGAGAAGGTTTGAAACGGAAAAAGACAAAACGACCTTTACACAAATAACGCAGCTGGTCGATATTTGTGTTTTTTAATGAATATTGCTAAAGTGGCCAGGGGCTGTGTTTGATTGAAAAAAAAAAAAAATTGCTCTTTGCGTTGAAATCAACTTGCCCGAAAAACGGAATTTAAAATTGGACTCTTTGAGCAGAAAACGTTCGCAAAAACAATTTCAGCTTCCCCGAGCCAAACTCAATCTTCGATCAAGCGGAATATTTACTCCGAACGGTAACGCAATTATTTACGGACAGTACCCGTGAATGTAAAAAAACAGTTGACTCGAAAAAAGTAAAAAAAACTCTCGGAACGACAGATTCAGATACAGAATTGATCTCGATGCCACTGGAGATTTGCAACAACGTTTCAATCCGTATACGACGACCAGAGTATGGAATTGAGTGAAAGGGGAAACTAGGAGGTATACTGCAGGCGAGCGTAGGGAAGAGGAACTCCCCGAAGGTGTATTGCTTCTCTGCAAGTTGCGACTTATCTTGCACCAGGGGTTGTAAATGCAAAGCGGGGGTATCGGAAACTTTTTGCGCTTCGCAAAAAAAATGGGGGCACTGGCGATCGAGTTTTTGTCGATGGAAAAATAAAGTTGATTTTTTATCGATTATCGCGTTGCGAACGACCATTTTTATGGGTGATAACAATTATATTACTACTGATCACACTGAAGTACTTGATACAAATTTCTCCAACTAAAACATCAAAATGTATTTTGAGAAGATTAAGTGAGTTGATTTTAGAGAGGTAGGAAAAATTTTTTTTACATCCTTCATACAAGCTTTGACATTTTATGTCCAAAATTATTTTTTTCCTAAAAAATACGACGCTTAGTTTTTTCTAGAAAAAATTGCGCCAAGTATTACGATACTAAAATTACATTCCACAACCGTATTAATTATAAAATCCAGTACTTACATAGCACCTACCTGAAAATAATATAGTACACAACATCACCCCCCTTCAACACACACGCGATGGTTCCGCCTCGCTCTCCAAGATTCACGCGCCGCAATTTCGTGTTGACGCGTTTGCAATTGTCTAGCAAATCATGCGGTCGCTGCAGCGTGACCTACTACCTTTCGCTGCGCGTACCTGTTCTATGTACCTACCTATATGTATGTACCTACAGCGCGCGGTGCCTGTACGCTACGTCACGGCGTCACACGGATTGCGTTTGCAGCTGCAGCCCTGTATAGGGGCTCTCGTATAAGTACATGTACGTCATTGTAGGTGCAGGGGTATACACGGTATATGTATACCTACCATTGGCCCGTGTCAACTGCATACGTTGATTCATCATCCCTATATATTTGATGGCTCGAACGTATATTCATACGATAGCGCACATCGCCCTACGTAACCACTCTCATCTCATTTATATTTCGCTCGAATAAAATTAATCTATGCGCAAATCCACGATGTTTTACAATTTATAATTGGAAAATACCGTACTACCGCCGACGCAGCGACTCTTTTTTCCCGTTCTAATATTTCACGAGAGTTTGCGTATCCATAGGTATACCCCCATTGGTTAATGCATATTCAGTTTAAAATCGTTTTTATCTAATTTAAAATACGGCTTGTTCAGGTCGGGCTGGCAAATATTTACCGTCCGCGCTGCTGCTGCTATACTGTGTTTTCATGAATTTTCGTTCAGCAAGCATATGCATGTATACATATACTGTTCTGCGTCTACGTTGAAATTATTGAAAAAAACAATGCATTTTAAACAGTGTAAACTAATTTGTAGCTGCTTATACTGCATGTATATTAACATTTTAATTTTTTCAAGATGTATTTTCCAATAATCTGAAAAAAAAAATTTAGAAAGTGTACAAGGCGTTTCAATCGTGGAGTCTAGTTTTCACACTTATGATTCGCACGAGACAAATGATTTGAGGCCTAGTGGTCCATTCTTTGAAATTTGGATTTTACCATTTTGTATAGTTTTGCAAACTAGAAATTCAAATGCGGTTAGTCGTAGTATCATCGTGAATATAAATAGTTCTGCCCGGAAAGTTGTCCCGGTAAAATGAGCGGTTGTTACCGTAATGCCCCTAATCTTAAAGGTATTTTAGATTATTAATAAGGTGACTCTAGTCTACGGTGGATTGTGGTGCGTATATGTACCAAACTAAATTTCGTTGAAAAATTCATATTCGGGGCTTGAGAATCGTAAAAAAAATACTATTAAGGTAATGAATTTTACAAGTTTTTCAGGAGTTCAAATTAAATTAACAATTGTTTTCTAAAAATGACAATAAAGCCAAGCCAAAAAATTTCCAGCCACTTTGGACCTCACATATCATAGAAAAAATAATAAATAAACACTAAATTTTCAAAATCCTATTTTACACACTAAAATATCCCGTTATTCGTGAAATCATTCATGTGTATA
This sequence comes from Copidosoma aretas, assembly GCA_030522625.1. Lineage (NCBI taxonomy): Eukaryota > Metazoa > Arthropoda > Insecta > Hymenoptera > Encyrtidae > Copidosoma > Copidosoma aretas. Next base: position 7,350 of record JAPYYV010004354.1, read on the forward strand.
TTATGTAGTGAAATTATTGTTACTTGTATTACTTATAATACTGTATACTCACATTATACACGTATACGTTATTAAAAACTCGTTAAAAACTACCCTATTTCAGTTTCAAATCTAAGGTAACTCTACTCACGAAACATATATAATCTACTTATTCCTTACTCCGCCGTTGATCGCTTACTGCTCCGCATAATACGTGTTCACTCGACGAATGACTAGATCATACTGTGAGCTTAGTCAGTTGAGTGAGTCAGTGCCTCAGTGGTCAGTCACCTAGCTGAGGTGCGCACTCTATACTGCGCAATGAGCTGCGCAGCTCACCTGATACTTTGTTTACAGTGTGAATTAGTCATTCGTCGAGTGAACACGTATAATACGGAGCAGTGAGCAATCAACAACACAGTAAGAAAAATGGAAATTATGTTTCGTAAGTAGATTTATTTTACACTTTGATTTTAAACAGAGTAGTTTTTAAGAAAGTATACGTACATAATGTAATGAAATAATAAGTTATATAATAATAATAATATCTTTCATATTTAGTTCTTTTATTATATAATATACGCATAAATAAATTAATAAACATTGCCGAATAATTGACAACCAATTTAACATCATTGCCATCACTCAAAACTTAAACAGAGTAGTTTTTAATAACGTATATGTGGGTCATTTTACAAGCCTATGTTTGTCAACTGCGCATTTTATTATTTTGAGTCAAAACTTTGTTTAAATAGTGTCAACTAATTTTCTCTAGATAGACCTTTTGAAATCAAGTCGAAACAGTATTTGCTGTGATGGAAAAAATAGGATAAAATTTCATTACCGTAATGCTTTTTTGAAGTTTATTAAAAACCCTATCGAAATCAACGTAAATTTTCTAAAAATGACAATAGAGTCCTGTGATTGGTTGAGACTGATCAAGATCGGGCAAATTTAAAAATGAGATTTTAAAAAATAATTAAAAATCAATTTAAATTTGTTGGTTTAATAACAATTAAAAGTGTACTTTGAAAAATAGCTAATTATTCAATTTTTCTTTAAAAATCATAGAAATAAACGTGTTTGATTAAATATTGGGGGTAAGTGCGCAGGGGACAGGGTTCCCTAGTAATAATAAAAAACGAAACACTATAATTTCAAAATCATATTTTACACGCCAAAATATCTCGTTTTTCGTGAAATGACAAATATATATATCACCCTGCATGTACATAGTATATCCATATTCCTCCAGCTTTAAACTCTACGGCAGGCAGCTAAAGGGCCCCGCTTCGATTAATTTGAGGAAACTTCGAAGTTTGCCATCAAACTTGGCCTCATCCGTAAGCTCATCGTTCGCTCAAGTCGCTCAACTATATTATATAGTACATGCAGAACCGTTCGTTCACGAAGACGAACTTCTTGTAGGTAAATACGGCGCAGTGGCAGAGAGAAACCAAAGATCTATCTCGTTGATCGATAAACGCGGAGTAGATGAATAATTGTAAACGCGAGCAGAGTCAGTGTTTGTAAGTGTATTCAAGGAGATTGACTAATTGACATGTCAAATAGAAGTCTATATTTTTATCGACAACACGCCTTTTTTTTAAATTACACTGTTTCTCGAGCGTATTAAATAACTCAAATCCCGGGGGCACCAGATTGAGATTTGGTGTCTATACCAGCTAGTAGGTTTCGAGTATACATTTTACTTGCGAACTAAAAAGTTTTTTACAAGGCTATTACATCCGCTAAATTAACCTTCCCTGTATAATAATGCAGAGTCTAAATTTAAAATTCCATCCACAGCTTTCCTCCAGATAAAATCGAATAACGTAACTTTTTTTTAAGTGCAATATTGAGAGTGGTGCTGTTATCGTAGCGATTATAATCAGCAAACGCACTGGAGGACGAAATCGTTTCCTCGATGATCGATCGATCGGTCGCCTTTTTCATCCGGAAAGCGCTCCTTCCCCCTCAAACTTACTTAACCTTGGAATTCCACTCATCCTGTATAGCTGTACTGATTATCCCCCCGAGTCGAGTCATCACCGATTAACAGCTCACCCTTCCCTCCCTTATTCCCACTCTTCCTATTTTTTTTCAATCAGGGACATCATCCCGATCGACCGTCATGATTAATGGCCGCCCTTTGACATTCAAATTCGCTCCTGCCTCTTGTGTTCGATCGGATCCCCACCTTCCCACCTGCCTCCGTTGGTCTCTAATTCAATTTTCTCTCCCCCCCACGCACACGCGAATCATCGCCATCCCCTACGGACTCTCCTCTTTTTACCTTCTGTAAGGGAGGGTGGGGGGAGAAATTTCACCCGCGGCAACCAGTCCACGAGACGCTCCCCTCCTAAGACGAGTATATAATATAGGGTCCACATGATAGTAATAATACAGAGATCAGAAGGAGGGAAGTCTATAATCGAGTTTGCGTCGCGTGATCGGAAAATCCGCGCAGCGCCCCGACGGACGGACCAGACACAGCAGAGCCGAGGGGGGTTGTATTCGTAGGGCTGCCGGTTCTCCTTTCCTCCCGCCCTTTTGATGTATATTAACGATCGAAGACCGCTCGCGCGCGTATTCAAGCACGTGATGTTGGGGAGGGTCGATGACTCGCCCTCGGGCCTTTCTCGCTGCGGCACTTATGTTTTATATTGTATGTACGTATGTGCGCCGGATCGACTCGACCTTTTGAATACTCGAAGAGCGGTTGGACGAAGGGAGATGGTCTTTTTTTTGTCTCACTTTCTTCGTAGGAACTTGCGCCGACGTTTAGTTAGTGGTTCAAGTAGTGGTGATTCCACTCCACGTTACGAAGTTTTTTACGCCGGTTTGGAGTGTCCATCAAGATTGGTATTATAGGTATCGATTGGCAATTTGCACGAAAAATATCATCCACCTTCGTCTAAGCTTTCGTTTGCGTGGAAAAAGAAAAAAAAAAATTAATTTCACATACATATTGTATGTTATCGCACGTTGATGAAATGTAAATATCGTATACCTCGTCTACCTTGGCACCTGATGGGATTTAATTTTGTTGACAAATACACGGGATCGATTAATCAAGAGAAAACTAACCACGGGTATAGGTATACGGAAAATTTCATGCATCATACATATATACAGTATATGCGCGCACGTGGGCTCGATCCCATATATTATCTCCGTGCGATTGCACTAACAAATCTAACGGTACCCTACAAGTACTTTCGTAAGATTAAAGATTATACGCGCGCTCGCTCCCAACACACTTTTCTTGATTAAAACTCGCACTTGGGATATTGTTTCCGCTGCTGGAAGGAGGCTGGAAGGAGGATTTTTTATTTCTCAAACACGAGGAAGTGAAAAGTCGAGGATAATGCGGGGCTTAATTTTTTCAAGGAATTCTACGTTTTTGCAGCACACATAGGGTATTAACAATGTATGAAATGAACAAAATATTGACAAATCGTCGAGATCGTTATGTGGAGTTATTATTTTAATATCATATTAATGGGTGATAATTTTGTAAAAAAAGTACCATTTTAAAAATTGCCTGCGTGTTCAAGCCGTTCGATTTAAGTATATAAATATGTTCTCAATGTATGTATACTTACAAGATGAAAATCGCTCCGTATTTCATTACCCAGAATCAACCAAGGCAAATTCTAATTTTTTCTCGAAAAGAACAAAAAAAATAAACTCAACTTACCCGCATCTTACCTACGCTTCCATGAAGCTCGTTCCAGCAGCATCGCATCAACCACCACCTCGAATCCGCGTACCTCTACGTCCGTCCCAAAGTCATTCCCGATGTACACTATTATTTCTGCGTCGTCTCCCAATCGACCCAATTACTATGATACATGTACTTATTAATCCGCTCCTCCTTCCCTCCTCTCCTGCGCACACCAACTGCAGCAGCGCGCCCGTGACACTGATGCTCGGATGCGTATGATGCGACACATCAGGCCACTCGTCCCATCCGCGCGCTCGTCCTGCGCTGCATTCGATCACAGCCTCCGCACTATACTGAAATAGACCCCACTGGCCCACTGCGACATAATACGGTTGTAGGTTTCATTGTTCCGATCCCCCCCCCCCACTCAATTGCGCGCACACGACTGTTGTACTTACGCGTATAGATAAACTCAATACTCTAATACGTTCCACGGCTCGGTAATAGAAGGGCCAAACTCAAAATTGCGGTGAAGAAAAAGTGTCGATTTAGAATTGGATCGAAGAAACGACGGCTACTAATTTTAAAAATAATCCCCCAAATTTCGTAGTAGTGGCAGCACTGATATTTTAATCGTGTGACGTGAGAAATTACATATGATACATCACGAGCGTGTAGGGTATATATTATTGGGCTCGCTCTCGCTTTATCGGGTATGTCGCTTATCCACGGATGCCAATAACTTTGTAGCATACACCATACACCTACAGCTATACTCGCCTCGCCGGCAACGAAGCAATCAAGCGTATATATGCTATGTACGGACACTGTCGATCTTGTCAAACGGATATCGGAAAAGAATTTTGTACTTTTCCCGATTCTGTGCTGCTGTGACGGTGCAGTCCACACATTATATACATATGTAGACATATACATAGGAAGGGACGCGCGTTTGATATTTCAGGCCGATGATTCGACTCCGAAGGTGCTATAAATACACGCGCGCGCATATCGGTATCATATCATCGGCATTTACATACAACCCCATACTCGTTCGACCTTTTTCCCCGATAAGTTATTATATTCGCCAATAGATGCGTCTGCCAAACGATCCATACTTGTATACCTCTGCGAACCAACTTGACCCGCGTACTGCACTCCCTTCCCCGTCCTTCTGCCGATCGACCGTAGTACTAGACATGTAAGAATAGTAAAATCCAATCCCGACCCGGGAATCGAATCGGCGGGTTATGTATTCAAATCACCGCGCTCGATCGGTCGATCGATCCCCACCCGCAGCAGAGAGGCGGACGAGGACGGGAAAATTATGTACGGGAGAAACAGGGGACCCGGAAATGAGATAAGATTTCGGTCCCGATTCCCCAAGCTGGCGGGGGGGGGGGGGGGGCGTCCCGGGGGCCCGCCTTGTGTCCCGGGGGGGTCCCCGGCGCGGGGGGGTTTCCCGAGGACGCGCCTTTCGTTCGTCGCAGGTTCTCCGAACTGGTTGATTTGCCGGCGACGAACTCGTTATCGTTCCGCGAGGGGTAGGGTATAGGGATGCTGCTGCTGTATATATATATATGGGCTTGGGGATGCTGTGTGTCGGTTAGTTATTTTTGCTGTAACTTCGAAGGCCTAGAGACCTTTCGGGTGATACTGGGGGAGTGATGATTTTGCTGAATTATCGGGTTTGAGCGTGTGAAATTGTTTTTGAAGCTCCGGGCACGTGATTTGATTGGTAGAGTACAAGAGAAGCGAAAGGAATTTGGACTCGTTTCGTTTTTCGATCGTCCGTGGTCGTTTTCCACCCCAGCCCCGAAGGATCGTGGGTTCCAATTTAATTGTTTGAACAGTCGAAAAAATCAGGGCTACTGCTGCTGCATCTTTGTTTATTGACAATATTGACGTTTTATAGGTACCCTATATTAAACCCGAAATGCTTTGATTATCCTTATCGATCACCGAAAGAAAAGTAGTTTTCCTGCATGTTTGGTGATTCGTTCAGTAGACGACTGCATTCATTGGAGTAATTGAAGGATTGGCGATGTTTAGAAACGAGAATCAAAGTAAGGCTCTCGAGTGGACACTCGGATCAGAGGAAAAGCTGTTAGTAGATGGAAAAATAAAAATGTGTTTTAAATTTATCCATTTCCTGGAAACTGTCCTTTGAAAAAAGGATTCTAGTGCTTCCCTTTGGCTAATGTTTATTCATGGTATTACAAATTCGCATGTATACAGTCTTTTAATTTTATCAAACTTACGTAAATACCTCGGCAAACACGGTTCTTAATAAACTACCCTTTGGATTTAATATTGTAAGTATAGCACGCTGAAAAAGACGAAAAGCAATTAATTAACTTACTTTGATTAAAAAATCTTTGACATAAAAGCTTGGTTGGTTACTTTTATAATGTGTAAGAAATTTAATATACCCGATAAAAAATCAAATTAAACTTCAAAGGTTTAATCATTGATTTTTTTATCCACGTTTTTTCCCTACTTAGATTAATAAAAAAAACCCCTTCTAATTAAACATTTTTGTTTTATTATTATCTTGTACAAAGTTTATCAGAGTTGATTTAAAAGAAGAAAAGTCGCGTGTAATTAGATAAACGTCTCAGGTAAACAAGTAAGGCAAATTCACGCGCAAACATAGCCATCGATAGAGCAGTGCATTTAATTTCCCTCTTCGCGGACAAAGCCTCCGTTTCCTCAAATTAATCCAATACACCCCTCGCGCAGAAGGAAAATCCCGAAATCCCTCTTTCCTTTCGCCCCGAGAGGAATATGTAATTTTATTTTCCTCCTCTCTGACGGAGCACCCTATATATTATATAGCTTATCAAGATTATCCAGTGCCCGCCCCCCCCCCTCCCCCGTTTTTTTATCATTTTCCTCACTCGCCGGAAAGTCCCAGATTATTCCTCTCGCAGCCATGGTCAAGGAAAAAGCAGATCCTGCAGCGACGGCGCGAGCAATTCCTTCTGAAAGTAAATTAAGATCCTCCCCTGAGCTAATTTGAATCCTTATCCGCGAGATTTCCGTATGTACACACCTATATACTTTAGCTTCTTCTTGTGCGAAAAGAGAGAAATTAAAATTCAATCAACCCTCCCTTCCGCGCAATTTTCCAAGCCCGTCCGATCGCGGAAATGAAATAGAAAAAGGCTCCGCCACCCCCCGCGTTCCGATGATTCGTTTCTCGCGCCAATCGAGCGCCTCGGGGCGCATAATCCCGTTACACGTCGGCCGAGACGGAGGAGGAATCGAACGAAACGCCAACTTTGTCCCGTAATCGTCGAATCGCTGATAAATGCCGCCGGTGTTGGGGCGCTGATGGGAAATCGAAGGCCGTATAATATATGTATACATGCACAAGGAGAGACGGAGGGTATGTACACTCGACGGCTCGACGTTCGTTTTCCAGTTGAGGGAGAAGCGCAGATGGCGCTTGACTGGAAAACGGAACGGTAGGAGTTTGGAGAGATATCAAAAAAAAAAATGAGGAAAAAGGGTCGCCCTCGTATTTCGGAGTGGGCTCCGGAAAGCGGCGGCGTCAAGGCGGAAAAAGAAGAAGATATTGGCTCTTCGAGTGTCGCTACGAGAGCACCAACGACACTTTTTCCATGAAAATGCTGTAAAAAAATGACGGTTATCATTGTGCATGAGAAAAACTAATTGGCCCGTGAGATGGATTGTCAAAAAATTGTCGACGCACGAATGATTTATTTTTGCGCACGAACAATCATCGAAAATGTTTGAGCGGGCAAAATGAAAATGCAAGTGTTGATCGCGATTCTCTACCCTCGTCAACTATTGTTTGCGCGAAGAAAGAAAAAAAAAAAAACATGTCCATTATTTCTTTGATAATCCATCCGACGGTCCAAACGGAATGCAAATGTTTTGTTTCCACGCGACATCCTGATTTGCGTTCGACAAGAATGCTTCCCCTGTCGAGTGCAATTTACTTATTCCCAAAAAAATCGTGATATCACAACGAGGGTCGCATTTCTGGCCAAAGTTGATGACAACGCGGCAAAATTACAAGTCACCGGTGAATCGAGAGGAAAAAAGCAATTAAAAGCCCACGCGATGTTCTCGGAACACTCGGAGATGATCATAAAAAAAAAATCAAAAAACAGAGCAGAATGGGTATGCTCGCAGAGGTGAGTACAACACGGGCGTGATATTCTCGAGCACCACCACCGCCCCCAGACCACCCGTCTCCCTCGTTTCGCCGGATACCTCGACTACGAGCGAACGACTGCCACGCACCGCCGACAGCGGAATTCCTCGTGAATGCGTCAGCTCTATAGTGCCACCGAAGAAGAGGGTGTTGTAAAAGAGGAGGCTTACGCGCCCTGTCTCTCTCTCTCTGTGTGTTGGAGGTATGTACCTCTTTTTGTTCTTCTTATCTCTCTCTCTCTCTCCCTCTCTTTCGCTGCTGATGTGCATTACGTGCATATGTAGGCCAAGAAGCCAAGAGAGGAGGGGCTCCTAACAACATTTCTCGTCCCTCGTACAAACGTATACATGCATACGTATAACAGTCTTATGGTCGGGCAAACTTTAGCTTCGCCGGTGAGTATAGGCTGATCATTGAACGGGTGCAGCGTATCCCAGATCTGTTTTTCTTCATCCGCTTACCTGTATATATACTGTAGTTATTCTCTTGCTTTACAATTACCTACAATTCCGCCTCAGAAAATCGCTGGGTGAGAAAAATATTTCAAACTCGGCGCATCACTTTGTAATATTATCGCAGATCAGTGCGGTTGACATTTTCTCAAGATATATCGCACTGTTTGAAAGACACGAAGCTTCAAAACAGCATGAATAAAAAAAAAACCCGCTGAATGGTGCGTGGTGTGTATTTGTCTGTTCAGGAGGTCAAGGGGGTGGGGCGTTATTTATACGTGTCCACCGCACTCGATTGCATAGTTCTCTTTTTTTAAGTATTCGGCCTCGCGGGAAATTTCTTTGTCTTCGTTCCTTTATTCTCGGATGAAAAAAAACATACAATTGATCGTACGGATGAAAACCGAGGACTGAACACGTTCTGCGAATCCCATTTCAACTTTCTAACGTACCGTATCAATAATATCCGACAATTTCAAGTATGAACAGTATCATATTAACCCAATATGGTGAACTCAATCGCATCATACCTTCGACTCTTCAACGATTGCACTCTCGATCGCGCAATTAACAAAATACGCTGCCCAACAACAACGGCATTCCCATTTCATCTTTCTCAGCGTCCTCATACATTTCCATCGACCTCTCGACTTATCCTGATTCCAATAACAAACGTCTTGCGTGGATTCAGAACAAAAGGAACAGAAGCGGCGGTTGTGGCGGGCAGAAGGCACGAATATCACCCGGTGCGAATCATTTTTCCCAGCCGTATCGCCGATCGATACAGTGCGGCCGCATCCGCAGGTATAGCGGAGAACAAAAAAAAGAGATTTGAGTGGAGGCAAATGCGGGGGATGACGAAGAACGCGCGTATACGTACACCACTGCGGTGCCAGCTGCGGAGGAAGCCGACCGACCCAGTTTGCCGTCCGGGAGCTTTGGTCCTTTGGAACAAAAAAAAAAAATTTCCCCCCGCGTGCGGGGAAAGGGGCGGAACGGCGGCACGTGCAATTTCGCTGGCCGCGTATAGGTCGCACCGGGCTGGACCGCAGGATACCGAGGGGGGAGGGTACATAAACTAGGGGGCGGGGCGGATAAATTGGTGCGGTTTGCCGGTTCTTCTCTTTAACCGGGGGGGGGGGGGGGGCGGGAGAG
>JAPYYV010004355.1:497-16278 GCA_030522625.1 Copidosoma aretas
CTTAGGGCCCCCCCCCCCCCCCCCCCCCCCTGGTCACCCCAATAGCCCTACCACAGCCCCTGCACAAAATAAGAAACAATTTTTAATCTCCTTATGAATTAAATCAAACAAGATATATATGACCCCCCCACATCCTCCCACACTAACAGAGTTTTTTAAATTTTCATATTATATATACTTGTTTTTGTGTTATCTATTCTTCCCACACTGCCAAAGAGAAAAATAGACAGGTGCGTTGACTTTTTTGTTGTTGATATTATTTATATCAATATGTAAATTATTTTAAATAAATACATATAAATACACGACATGATATAGATATGAGTAATAAATCAACATTAAGATAATAGTTTAATAATAAAAACTGTGGAATTATTCACCAATCAGTCTTATGCGCAAATCTTAAACATTGCTTTTTTGCGAGGCACTATTTAAGAGTTGGGAACGAGGCTAATTAGCCCGAATAATCCATGAAAAGACAGAAATCACTTGTACTCAACAACAACAAAAAAATATGTATCATTCGATCAGCTATTATTACTTTAAAATAATAACTATGTAACATAACATAAAATTTTTTTTTTTTCTCAAAGAACCTGCCTGCCTCTCACCTAGAACTGTGATGAATACGTATTAAAAAAAAGTCATTCAGAAATTTTCAAAGTATAAATTGTTTAAATAAAGAATTCACATTAATATAATTTCATAGTTGTACAAAATCTATAATAATAAATTTTTATAATTTTTTTAATACATGTAAAAGTAATCATATAATAGTAAGTTTTGTTAAAAAAATTTGAAAAGTCAAATTATTTAAAATCTTTTACATTTAAAATCATTTTTTTTTTTTAAATAAATGTATGTAAGGTAAATATAAATACATTTTTTAACATTACTACTCTTCATAAAATATTATTTCATCATGTCTTGTAATCATATTAAATGGATAAAAAATATTTATATAAGATCCTTATTTTTTCAATTAGCATCACAATATCTAAAAAATATTAATATTAAACTATAAGATTTGTTAATCATCATAAATTATTTTTGTACACTTAATAATAAAATTAATGTATATTAATTGCTCAAGAATTTCTTTCCAAACAATATGTTTGACTACATTATTATTTTCATTTTCATTTTGTATAAAAATACCATCTTTAGTTTTGCATCTAGATAACGTAACATATAATTGTCCATGTAAGAACGATGGTTTTTTCAGATATGGACGGACCCTGTCGAAAGTTTCACCTTGTGATTTATTTGTTGTCATAGCAATAGCTAAAACTATGGGAAGCTGCTTTCTGTATGAAATGAATGGTAACGAAGGTATGCTTCCAGTATCTAATATAATTTTTGGTATGAAAACTCTTTGACCAAATTTTTTCACCAGTTATTATGTCTGTTTTAATATTATATTCTAATAATTTTCATATTTTTAATCTTGTATCATTACATAAACTATCAGGTATACACAGATTTCTTAAAACAATTTAACTTAAAAATTGCTCCAATTTTCAAAATAAGTTGATGAGGTAGTAGACCCTTACGAATAATGAGAGCAAAGTTTTACATCATCATACTTTACATACAGGCACGGAAAAAGAGAGAGAGAGAGAGAGCCCTATCTTTTTCTTATTATTAGTTAATTTATACGAGATTCTATGGATAAATTATTAGATGTTTATTGCGTCTTATTTTCTTCAAAATTGTAAAGTTTAGCCACGTAACTGGATCGGTAACCGCTCCAGTCTCACCGTTCGAATTAAGATTCCACCACATATAAACTTATATCGTCAATGTATAGTGTATTATTTATGTTTCGGGGATCAATAAACATTTTCTCTTACGTTACGGACAACGTGAGCGGAAGGTATGCAGGAGTTAGTCCTGGTGTTTATACGTAGACGCCCGGGCAGGACTCAGGAAATGCACCGAACTTCCCCTACCCCATCCCATCCCTTTCCCATCCTTCTCCCAATTTAAGTGTCAAGTGCTGCTAAAGAAAGGACGTATGACACTATGTTATACAACAACAAAATAGTGAATCATGTAAACCGTGTGTCTAGTGTGTTTATGTGTACGTAAGTACATACGTGTGGATGTCTGTGTAAATGTGTGAAAGTGTGAGTGCATGTGTGTGTAATACACACATGTAGAGGCTTTGTATTATTTGTATATAAATACAGTAAAAAATTACCAAAAAATATTTGCAGGCTCAGCAGATAGATGCAGATTCCCAGTATTAATTAAACGGGTTGTTACTATGACTTAAACGCAAACTATTTAGAAATACGCGACATTAAAACAACAATTCTTATGGGTTTTGCAAAGGGAAAAAAAATCATCGCGAAGCATAAATAATAAATAGAGAGGTGTTTGTGATGTTAAAACATAACCTTAATTCCCAGTGTTTTGGATGTATCCATATCGAATTAATATGAATAAAATTTTGAAAACAATAATAGCATGTTTAGGAAATCATGACAAGTGTGCAGAAAAAAATATTTTCGGTTTTGTGCACACATAACCTCGGAATATTTGAAAATACGAAATATACTAATCAGAAAGCCAGATAGGCTCAAAATGACCATTTTTACGGGTACCCTAAAAGGTAAATAATTGTATAGTCGGACAAATAGAGCGAATTTAGTCGACGTTACGTTATAACCACGATTTTCCTAGTTTCGGGTATGTCTTGATAAAAAAGAGGTATGAAAATTTCGAAAAAAATTACAACACATTTAAGATATAAATACAAATGCGTACAAATTATTCCGGAACAAATTTATGACAGTGCGACCATCAAAAAACAGAAAATATATCGACGGGTAAGCAAGATAGGTCAAAAATAACAGTTTTTACAATTCAATGCAGACATGCATTCGTTGTTTGGACATGATTTTTTATATTGTTCAGAAACAACATAACTTAAAAGAGACTAACGTTTTTAAGTTGCTTTTCTTTTAGGATAAATTCATTGCATCTCATGTATAGTTTCCTTTATTTGCCATGCTATTTGCGCACATGACTTACATCTCCTATTTATTACTCACTTGCTCTCGATCTCTCTTTTAATACATTTGTACACATTTCATAACCTTTAAAGTTCTCACTTCTGCAGTGTGTCACACGTGACGCCCGCCATTTTGTTTTGTTTATTAGTAAATAGGGTAATTTTTTGAGTTAAGCTCGATTCACTGGGGTAAAATTCCAGTCCTTCAACGTACAACTCTGCACAAGCAATCTACACCGTATGCAGCCACTATATTAGACACTTATAGTGATATAAAATGTATAGTACTTGTGTAGAGGTGTCCTGTGTAGATCTGGACCCCTGCGTGTTTGTAACATATTTTATTAAAAAAATGTTTATTATCCATTTCATATGATTGAATAAACATTTATTAATGAAAATGGTTTTTTATTATTTTCTAAGCCTTTTTTTATACATATCTTCCTATGTTATGTAGTTGTATGGTTTAAGAGTGAGTACTAGCTCCCCCCCGCTCCCCCACGGCTCCCCACCAGACTCCTCCCCGTACCTTCCCCCCAGATACCCCCCCCCCCCCAACATGTTTTTCATTTCGTACTAAATTTCGACAACACTATTAATTTATTATAAGTATAAGAATACCTATATGAAAAACCAACTGCACTACTATATTTATAAAAAAATTTTATTATACATCATGTAATTAGAATTAACTGAAAACAAAGGCAAGTCATTAAAAAATTAAAGTAAAATATTGAATAAAAACCTAACAAATAATATATGTTGGTATTCATTATCGTTTTTTATTTTCATTACATAATTTCAGATGTCTTTTCAAGTGTTACGCACTTGAGTCAACTTTATACAATTTGATATGGTGATATGTACATGATGGCCGAAATTAATAAAATTGACAAAGAAAAATTAAGTTTTTACTTACTAATATTCGTGTTTGTATACACTATAGGCTCGCGTTATAAAAAATGAAATAATATTAAAGAATATCGAGAGTTTTGTAGCATACTAAATATATGTAGAAAAAAAAACGTCAGTTTTACTTCCTTTTTAAAAATTGACAACAGCAAACCTAACAACCAACTATAGTTTATAGTTCTCGAAACAAGCAAATGGGAGAAATTAAAACTGACCGCGAATTTTCCTGAATGTTATGAAAGAAAGTTAGGTCAGCTTAAAAAACTCTCCCATATTGCTGGTTAAGTCAAAATCGTACACGGTATATAACATGATATAACAAATATTAGGTGTCTTTCAAAGCAGCTATTTTAAGAGCCAATGACAGGGCTGTCATGTTTTTCGTAATATTAAATCAATTTTTACGGGTGGATTATTCCATACTTAAGTTTGCAATGTTAATAAATAGGCTTATATATTGGTTAAATATTGCTGGACAAGCTGGATATTGGTTGATTTTAAGATACTAGCACACATTGTTTTATATATAATCATATATAAGCCATAAAAATAAGTATAGACAGCTAATCAGAAGAACATAAGTAACTATGTTCTTAGTCGTACGAAGCTCGTAGTTATAATGAGTGATCTGACTCAGCACATGTTGTTTCTAATTTATCGAAAATCAGTTTTAAAATGATCTGGTTTATCTAAGATAGTCATCTTTACTAACAGAATAACAATCATGCGTAATATTAGAATGATACAGAGTGTACTATAAGGGGCGTATGCACGAAAAACAACGGTTATGTAGAAAAGTGCTGGTTCACATTTTATATTAAAAAGATATCAATGATGATCGGAGGATATAAAATGAGCTGCAAAAATAATTCCACAAAAATAAAACATGATATATAAAGTCGTAACTTATTACGAGTATTTGTTTCTAGCACAGTATAAACGCTATTATAAGTCATCTGTAAATAATGGTATTTTCTTTTAGTAGAAAGACCAAAAAGAGCTTATGATGCCGTTTATTCATAATGTTTACATTTAAATTTTTGATAATTATCAAAGAAACTTCGCTTCTTAACAAATACAAAAATATGGTGTATTAATATTTTTAAAAAATTTTTTAGTTATTTAAAAAAAAACGTTGTCCTAAAACTAATACCTTTTTGAAAAATTAAATTTGTCTGCAGTTTAATATTATACTGATTATATCTTTAATACATTATTTTATTAATTAAAATCACATTGAATATGAGTATTAAAATTAGTTGAAAAAGAATACCTGTAAAAAAATTGTAATCCCTTAAATGTAACAAATATTAAGTCTGTAATAATTTTTGAAAATTTCATTTACAAGTTTTACAATACAACTAGTAGAATAATTTTGTTCATAATAACCAAACATTGGAATTTACGCAGCAAAAATATTCTAAACAATAGGAAGTCTCTTTAGTTAAAAAAAATCATATAATCACTAGTAATTATCAAAGCTTTATAAAAAGAATGGTGGTAATGGTATAAAATGTGTAAATAGTGCTAAAAAAATGTAAACAGATTAAATGCATTCAATCGACCGAATTATTGTACTAATATAAGTATATAAATAATCTAATGTAATATAGATGGCATGAAATTTATTCAAAAGTCCGATAATTAATAATATGTTCGTTATAGCTTTTATAGTTATAAAAGTATTTAAAGTAATGGTAATTATAAAAAAAGAGCCAGTGAGTTGACCCAAAAAAAAGGAATATCTGTTTTATATAAATGCACTTGGTAATATGTGCTAAGTTAAGGTTGAGTATTTGTTATCTGAAATCACAACCCATCACGTCTGTGTATCTGTCTGAAGTCCTAGCCTGAGAAATCGTTTCTTTCAATGTTTCATTATGTTCCCAATTAAAATTTTTTTTAAAGAAATACTTTTAAAACAGCATTTAAAAAAAAATTAAAATATTTATAAATAAAAAAAAATGTATCATAACAGTAATTTTTTTAATTAAAGAGTTAAGCAATTATAAGATTCTTTAATAAATACGAGACAAATTGATTATCATTATAAGAAATTTAATAGAATCATACGATGATAATTAAAATGATTAATTTTATAAAAGTAAATAATTTGTAATTTGGCAAGCAGAGCGCGCAGGTAGGCTAATATACATATGAAATAAATATCACAAAAAAATAGGACAGGGTACGGAATTTAATTGCACAGGTAGAGGAGTAACTAAAAATGATAAAATCTTTAAAGCTACATATCATTGCAAATTAATAAACAGGATTCCACAATAATTAATCAGAGAATATGGATTATAGATAAATTCATAGAATACTAAAAAAAAAAGAATAAGTAAAGATAGAATCAAAGTCTAACGCAAAATGCATAAATAGAATATTAAGAGATACAAAAATTAAACAGTTCTAAGAAATCTAAGAAAAGTAGCAGAAAGCAAAATTTAAATGAGTTTGGAGAGATCTATTAAAAAATAAAAAATAAAATAGAGGTATGGTGATAAGGAAAAGGGCATAAAAAAATGAATTTAAAAATTTGGCAAAAGACAACAATGATACATGTTATAATGAAAACAAAAAAGGGAGTATTAAATCAATAGCAATATCGAGAAAGATTTTACGAGGGTTTTTCCTTGCATAAAAGAATGTCTATATAAAATAAAAAATAAAAAAGAATACCCAGAAGAAGACATAATTGTAAAAAATTGTTCCAAGAATGGGCAGATGATTTGGATAATGGAATTAAAAAACATAATTTATAGCTTATACTAACACACATACTATTAAAGATAGGGAAATAGCAAGAATCTATCAAATAAAAATGGCAGAAAAGAAGTAGAAGGACGTCAAAACTACAGAATAGTGGCTTTTTTAAATGTAGCATTCAAGATGATAGCAAATATAATCGTTGAAAAAGTGAAAAATAGGTGGGGAAGTGTAAAATAATAAAGGAAAAACAGGCTGGCATCAGAGCAAAAAAAAAAATAAGGTGCCATATTTTTGTACTAAATAGTTTGATTGAAAATACAATAGGGAAAATGGGCAATAAATAATATGCTGTTTTCGTAGACTTCAAAACAGAATTTAAGAACATCAAAAGATAAATATTCTGGGTCAAATTGTATATGAGAAAGATAAGTATAAAAATGAAAAAAATGTTGAAAAGAATCTAAAAATGTACAAAAAAACAGGTAATTATGGTCGGGGGAAAACCAATTTACTCATAAAAAAGATAATGGTAGAGCAAGGCTACCCTTGTAGCTTGGTAATTTTAAGTTTATTTATAGAGAATATAGACGATAAGTTGATGTAAAATAATACAGGAAGTGTAACAGTAGGCAAACTGAAAATTTCCTGTCTTAAATTGTCTGATGACGTCGTTTAAGGCACCCAGAAATTTAAATACAAAAATTCCATGCAGAAAGACTTAGATAAATATAGTACAAAAAATATACTGGAAGTTAGCACGAAGAACAAATCTTCATTTTCAGAAATGGAAAAGAAGAAAAACAGATCTGTTTTAATTTGAATCGGAGGCATTGGAAGTTTTAAGCAAGGACATGGACTGATGGACCCAGGAGTGTGGTTCTTAACAAAAAATTATCGTGGCACACAGAAAAAACCACAGGTAGCATGCAATGGGCAGTCAAAGCAGATGTAGGCTTTAGCAAAAGAGCTTACCTAGAAAGTTTAAATTGAATTTTATTTTTCAAGGACTAAATGATTGAATTATATCGCACGTACGTAGCTGAGACTTGCCTATAAAACAGAATAAAAATATGAAAAAGGAATAAGGCAGATTTAAAATATGAAGTTGAGTTTAGATGCAAAGACAAAAGGATGTATACAGAAGCTGGAGGCGGGCAAAGTAGGCATGGATATGGGAATAAAAAAAGGAAAGAAAAAGAAGACAAAATATATGAAGATGAACAAATATCATGTTGGGATTAAATGCAAATATACCAGGATATATATAAGAAATAGAGACAAGAAGGGTTAACCTAGGAATAGGCATAAGAAAAAAGAAATGAATTTACTTTTTGGACATAACAAAAATGGACAAGAGCAGATGGCCTTATTGATGCCTAATAGAAGAATTAACAGACAGTATCAATAAAAATCATGAAAAATAGGCAAAGAAGTTAGAATTGTGTATGAAAAACTATGGGATTTATAAAAAAGAGCAACAAAGGAAAATTATCTTCACAAAATCAAAGGTAATGTTACAAGGGAAAGTAAGACTTTTGTCAATCAGAAAATACTAAAAAACCTGATTGGTAATTGACGACTCTGTCATCTGTGAAATGTAAAAAAAAGAAAAAGCAGTGAGACAAAAATAAAGCAAAAATGAAAAAATATAGGTAAGTTTAAAAGTTTTTAAGTGATAGACTGTAGGAATTAGAATAAAAGAAAAAATAATAAAGCACACATTGCTATGTAAAAATTAAAAAAAAAAAACCAATGAAATAATAATAATATCAGTCAGAAATATAGGATTAAAATTAAAGGGAGAGATATGCGGGAGGGAGATGATCCATGTAAATATATAAGATATTTATGCAGTTGAATGAGGCAGGACAGTAAAGATTGAAAGTTCAAAAATTCGTTGTGTTATAAATTATAATATTATGTAAATGTAAAAAGAAATTCTAAGACGTTGTTGTATGTGTAATCAATTATACAAGTTACTTAATTGTAAAAAATATAAGTACTAATATAAGAGGATGATAATTTTCAATAGTTACGAAACAAACATGGAAAACGTAGAAGTATATAAACCTCTATATAACAAATGCAAAAATTATGAAGTAAACAATTTACATTTACAAATATTTAGATAGAATTTTTCAATCACATATTATTATGAACTCATATCCATAATTGATTCTAAAATGATCAAAAATAACAAACAAAGGCTTAGAACTTTATCTGTAATAATAATGATTGCGTTAATATCTTATAAACATACATATGTATCAATATTAACCTTTAATACCAATTAAAATCGTTATCCGTGTAAAGTTATTAACAATTTCTTGATAAATAAGTAATCTCAGTTCGTATATTGACTATATTTGTTCGAATTTTTAGGTAATTTTCATAAGATTACTATGGTTATCTATATTTGTACGCATATATGTGTATCAAAAAATCAAATTTTTTACTTATGATTCAGCCATAAGAATAAAAATATTGTAATATGGGGCTTGGTGCGCGGAGCGCGCAGGGCATGAAGCCCCACTAGTGTATATACATAGTAGTGGGGCCTCGCCCCTTGCGCACTCCTCGCGCCAACCTCTATATTTCAACATTTTTATTCTCATGTCTGAATAATAAATGAAAAAGATTATTTTTTAATACACATATATGCGTACAAACATAGATAACCAAAGCGATCCCATGAAAATTCGCTAAAAATTCGAACAGATATGGTCAATACATGAAATTAGTTTACTGATTTATCAAATAGTTTTTCATAATTTAATACTAATAATGACTTTAATTAGGATTTAAGGTTAACATTAATTCATATGTATACGTATACAATATTTACGCAATCATTATTATTACAGAAATAGTTATGAGCCTTTGTTTGTTATCTTTGGTTATTTTAGAATTAATTATAGATATAAGTTTATAATAAGATATCATTATGAAATTCTTTCTTAATATTTGTAAATGTAAATTGTTAATTTTTTTTTTTTTCATGTCATATATAGATTTCTATATACTTCTTCCTTTTCTTTGTTTGTTTAATAACTATTAAATATTTTTATTCTCTTATACTAGTACTAATATTATTTTCAATTGAGTAATTGTATAATTGATTGATAATGCAACAAATTGCTATAATTTCTTTTTACATTTGCATAATATTATAATTGATAATGCATAATATATTTCTAAACCTTAAATCTTTAGTGTCGTGCCTTATTTACCTACATAAATATCATATATTTTCACATAGATCGTCTTTTTCCTGCATATCTCTCCATTATCTTTTAATCCTATATTTTTGACTGATATTGTTTTTTTCCTCTTTACATAGCAATAAGTGCTTTAAATTGTTTTTTCTTTTATTGCAGATCCTACATTCTATCATTTAAAAACTTCTAAACTAACCTGTATCTTTTTCTTTTTGCTTTATCTTTCTCTGTCTGCTTTATTTTTTTTTTTTTTAACAATTTACAGATGACAGAAATGTCAATTGCCACATAGTTTTTTTCTATTTTCTGATGAACAAGAGTCTTCCTTTCCTTTGTAAAATCATCTTCGATTTTGTCCAGTTAATTTTCCTTCGTTGTTCTTTTTACAAATCCTATCGTTCTCAAATCCTCTACTTCTTGAGGCATAACTTCAACTTCTTTGCCTATTTTGTATTATTTTTATCAATTAAGTCCGTTTATTCTTTGTTTAGTCATAATTAAGGCCACCTGCTCTTGTCCATTTTTGTTATGTGCAAATAGTAAATTTATTCCCTTTTTCTTATGCCTCTTTCTAGGCTTATCCGTCCCACCTCTGTTTGTTATGTATATCCTGGCACATTTGCATTCAAACCCAACATAATATTTGTGAATATGAATCTATTTTTCCCCTTCTACTTTCCTTTTTCATTCCCAAATCCATGCCTACCTTTCCCGCCTCCAGTTTCCGTATATAAGTGCGTCTAGCGAGATCGGGCCACCTCGCGCGTGAGCCGCATTTTTTGCTCGAGCACACTGTGTTCAACTCACTCGTACGGATTGGAAAGAATCCAGAAAAATAATAAAAAAATAACAATCGATAGATTTTGACCTGCTCTTTATGATGATGCTATTATTTTTTGCTCTAAAACCTTATTTTGTGTTAAAATATGTCTTTGAATCCTTTGTCGTTTCTTTGAAATTCGCCACAGTTTTGAAAAATATAATGAACACAAATCAAAAGAGCAATACTCGGATCACACCTCCACAAATTTTTAGAGTGGAAGGACAAGAAATGCGTAAATGACAAGCAAATAAAGACACTGACATTGGGTCAGACACGCTTGACAGACAACTATCTAGTTATAGTACAAACTGTAGACTCACTATTAACTATTTGACATTCATCAATATATAGTTTACGTTATGAATATGTAGAAGTCATAAACTTTACTTGATCTGTTGGATAGTTCACGAACAATGGAATTTGCAACTTAAAAAACTTTAATGTTACAATTTGTTCGAAAATTTCTTTGAGGATCTTATATTACTGTATTTGATTTTACATACTAACATAATCGTATGTTTCATTATTTAGTCATTCAATTTATGATCATATTGTATTAAAGTAACATTTTGCAATGATAACGAATTAAAGCTTAATTGCCTATTTTTTATCTCTTAGTTTTATTACAATCAGACAATTGTCTTAATTTCATTAAATTACTAAAATTTTTCTGGAAAATTTTATTACATAAAAGTTGCTGTGCGACCAGTTGTTGCGGAAATATCTTTTTTTGAAAAAAAAATACTGATAGCTTTGTTGATCAAAATTAAGACCTTAAATAGAAATACATTATGTTCGAGGCAATTTATCTTTAAAGGAGTAATTTTACAGCTGCTTATAGCTATTTGTATTGTTTCTATGATAAATCATACACAATGTTAACCCGTACTGTTTTAAAAGTTTATTCCAATTTTCAGAAAATTTTTAAAAATATCATAATTGATTATATAACTACACAACCTTCGATACATCGCTGTGGATTATTCGCTATGTGTTAGCACCATCATAAATACTTGTATATTTTTGTTAAACGAACATCAACTGCTATCATGTATATTACGTATAATTGCTAATTTGGTTTTTTGTTGGAAAAAATAAATCATGTTTTAAATGATAAAATATTAACGGTATGTTATCTATATGATAACATCATTACTATTACTTAATAAAATACAATTCCTTTATAGATACTTGCATTATAATTTTAAAATATTTAATGCGTGTGCATTGCGTTTAAAGAAAAAAAATAGATTTCTACAACTACATTTCTAATACTACCAATTGATTAATATTCTAAAGTCTATTTGTAATTTTTTCATTTTCATCTACATTATGCGAGGTACCATTTGAAAGATTCAAATTTTCACTATAATACAGTAAGTAATTTAATGCATAATATAGATAAAAATGGACAAATTACAAATAGACCATAGAATTTTGATAATGATATTTTTTATTCAAAAGACATAGTATCCGATGACAAGATCTTAGCTTATCACTGTTTAGATATAGTTTGTTAGATTTCAGCACAATGATAGTTTGCAAACACATTTTTCTTTTGCACCATCTGCATGAATCGGTTGCTCTGCCCCATTCCTGTAATAGGTTGTTATTGTCGAATGTACTTCAGTTCTTTTAATTTGACCTAATTTTTTAAAAGTTTCGAACAACTTATTAATATAATTGTTGGATAGTTCATTGATTAATATTAAAAAATAACTAAAAAAAATTATAAAAAAAGCGTAAATGAATATTTTAATTAAAAGTTGGATACAAACTGCAATATAGGAGGAAGTGATAAGTAGATAACTTACACAGAAAGCACTTATTTAAGTCGATACGGTACACGGATTGTATGAACAAGGTTAAGCGTTCAATTTATTTTTTGAAATATTTTTCTTAGAAATTAGAAATTCAGTTTAGTTAAAAAATTTTAAAAGGTGAAAATTTCGAAATAATTAATTTCGTAAAGTTTATAGTATATTTATGCATATAAATTAATAAATTACTAAAGTTCATGCATATAAATTAATAATTTGGATTTATTTCGATTTCTCCCTTCTGCATGTTTTAAGATTGACATTATATTAACAAATGTACTATAAAATAACATGAGGGTGGAAAAAAAGTAGCTCTTACTACCGAAATGTTGATTCTATAATATATATATATATATATACATATATATATTCCTATATTTAATAGTTAATTCGTGTGGGTCATAAGTTATAGCCCCTCCATGCCCCCTACACGTTTTTTCACGTGCTTAAAAGTGAAGTAAAAATAGGATAAAAATATGCTAATTTTTAATGATTTTCTGCAGTAAGTCTGACCCACTACGCCCCCTTTACCCATCTACGACCGCCCACCCTTTTTCAGTCTGACCCTTACAGTCTCCTCACTGCCCCCTCGCATTTTAACCATAGCCGAAGAGGGCCGACGTCACCCGAAAGACACATTCTCGCCAAAGTCTTCCGAAAACAGACGAATTATTCCGATTACAGACGAATTTTTTCACCCAACCCCCTAACATCGTCGAACATTGTCGAAAACAACCGATTGCAGCTGAAGCCGCTCCTTCACAGCCCTTCAGGATTTTATGTTTTGCCCGAATGCCTTATTTGGCTAATAGACAGAGGCACAACAATAAAACGTGATCATTAGTAACTCAACTGATGAAATAGACAACTGAACACTCGCACGCTCGAGCACAATACGAAATAAAAATAAAATCTAACTTAAACACCTACCACCAAATAACTGAATCGACTCGCCCGCTTACACTGTCTATTAACGAATCATTCATTTACTAAGAGTGTAAGCAGAAAAGTATATTGGGTTTCGGAATGAAGTACATAGAATAATACCCTATATTGTACCCTAATAACACCCTATTGCAGGAGTCGGGCAGAGTAACTGATTAATGCACATGCTGCAAAAATAAAACAGGTGTGTGCAAACCATAATTGCGCTGTAGTCTAGCAAACTATACCTGAGTAGTGATAGGCTAGGATGTCCCAATCAAAAACCATGTTTTTTCATACAAAATATGATTAGCAATATATTTTCGTGCATTATACTTACTATACAGGTGTATCATACTTTCGATCATGATGTAAATAGACTAGGTTTGCTGAATAGCACGTGCTTTTGACAAGGGAAAGAACCAATTACATTTTAAGGCAAGTAAGCTCCTTATTTGCTTAACAAAAAATATGGGTTTTATTACATTATTCTACTACTACGGCTAAAAATAACCAACTTTGTTCTACAGTAGCAGAAAATAAAAAGGGTGACGATCAGTGATACCGCTACTAAAACAGATAATAGATAGGAGACCCGTACACTTTAGCTCTATATTTGTCATGTTAACCCACTACTAGCGCTGCCCTGGCGGAATAAAATGGAACCCTATTGGGCCATATATGTCTAGTTTGAACTTTGCGGAATGTTTTTAGCTTAACAATAAATAATTGTCAAAAACGAAGTGTTTATGGTTGAGGAAAAAAATCTGCCGAGAAGAAATATGCACAAACTACTTCGATCAACGCAAATCCGTAAAAAGTGGTTACAAGCATGTAGTATAACCATTTCTATAAAAATTTTTTTTTGCAGTAGTCATTTCCGAGATCTTTTCTTACCTAAAGATTACTTTTTGCGTAAGTATAATGTATAAATGTAAGTTGTTTAAAATAAAAATTTAATGTTCAACACATAATTTTTTTCATTGATCACATATACTAAACAATAATTGCTAAAAAAATTTGTGGTACCATCGAAAAATTTGGCTGTTGTTAGAAAAAATATTGTGCCAACTATTCTCTGTAAGAATATGTAATACGAGACTCTACATATCAAAACAAACAGTTAAACGATATTTATACAAAATTTTTTCGAAAATAACAATAATTTTAAACCATGTAAATCATGTACAACGTAATTTTTACAGTCTCGTATTACATACAATGTAACTAACCGAGACAAAAACGAGCAAAGCATTTCAAACGAAAACAAGTTGACAGAACAAAATCAAGTTGAAGTCAAAATAAATCACTGGTTTTCAAAACAAAAAAGATTATTCAAATATTGTTTTTAGTTTTGGAGGTTACACGGGTATATATAACATGATCGGAATTTAAAAAAATTTCTCCTCGATAAACTTCCCTCCAGTAGAGTACCTCATTTATCCACCAGAGCGGCGCAAGTAGTGTGTTAACAAGTGAAATTAAATTCAAATAAATTTAAACTCAGTAACCTTAAAACTCATCATCAAATTAACTTCGACAATTACAATATTTATTATTAAGTAATTTATCCACTAATTCGAAGTAATTTCAAACAAAAGCAGAAATATGAATCTCTAACTACTTCAACCAAATAATCCAAAATACTTTAACCTAACAACCGAAGGAAAAGCAAATAATTAAAGTCTAAACTATTTGTTGTTTTTATTGAATGAGTTATTGGAAGAGTGTAGTTGTTATAATTATTTCATAAGTAATTATAGATTAGTGTATTTGTAGTAAGGGGACATTCACAAATTGCGTGAGGCGTTTTTGGCCAATTTTTGACCCTCCCCCCCCCCTTGGTGAGATATGGTGAGATATGGTTACCCCCCCCCCCCCCTCAAATCTCACGTGAGATTTTGGGAATACTGTTTTTACACTAGGGGTACGAATTTTGTATGCAATCGAAAGAAAGTATTTACTATTCTTAAATTAAATACATAATGTTTGATTAATAAGATACACAGTACTTTAAGTAGATAATAGTTATTCTCATACCAGATATAATTATTATGTATATAATGACTTTAAACTATAACAAATATAACAAATAATTCCACTGTATTTAAAAAACATTTTATTATGAAAAAACACATTGTTCAAACTTTGAAAAACTTGCAGCTAAGTAAGCTGCTGCAAACGCTTATTCTAATTCAATCCATAAAGAATTGTAAGTTTCTTCTAAAGAAATAATTGGGCATAGAATGTCCATCTTATCTTCCGTAAAATTGTGAGCTCCTTAAACCTCGTTGTCGTTCAGCAACTTAAACTGAGTATTGTGAAAAAAAAAATTGTGTAAGATTTGTAA
>JAPYYV010004357.1:0-16789 GCA_030522625.1 Copidosoma aretas
CCCTCGATAATAAGTACAGGCTCAATAATAGGGCCATCTATACACCTATACGGACGATTTATCAAAATCGGTTGATCGTGTTTGTAATATATAACGTGTATGTAATAAGTTGCTCTCCAGATTCAACAAGTGGTGTTTTCTTAAGAGTTTTTGCCACTGTTAAATCTTTAAATAGGATCAATCAAAAGCGTTTGAATTTGTTAATTGCGTTTGAAAATATTTAAATAAACTGTGTATTAAAATAATTATTTTATAAAAATTATCACATTAATTGCTATCGTTTATTGAGTGGAAAAATGTCGTATATATCACACAATATTATTTCAACAACGCCACATCCCAAAAATTTCTAACAGAACGGCGAGGCGCAAGCTCACTATCATTCCTGATGTTTTTCTTCAAAACAAAAAAAACGCGCCAAGATACTTATCGCAAGGTGGTAAGGAAAAAGTATTCCATATACAATTTGTACACACAATAATGCAGAAACTTTATTTTTAATGCAAATAAAACTTGTTTAAAACTTTCCTTAATATTCTTTGGCATAAATAAGAACAGTACAGGCCATTTCTTATGATAGTAACTGTTGATGCCAGCAATGAAACCAATACAAGTAGTAATATTAATAATAATAATCTTACTTAACTGTAATCATTATAATAATGAAATCTAACATGTAAATAAAATTTATAATACAGCAGGAACGAAAAAAATAACGAAAGAAATATGACCAGCAACATTTATAGAAAAAAGCATCAGTATCAATAATATATTAGTAACTATAATATACAAAAAAAAATATTCACTTGCCTGGGATCAAAGACTCGACGGCAAGTATGAGCAAAACGATTAGCCCACTCGGCTATCGTCGGTCATAGTAGAACTGTATCAGTTGTGTTTAAGGTGTGACAGTGAAACAAGCTTAGGTTAAAGTGAAGGTGGGGGCGCTCCAATCGGTCAGAGAGAGAGAGAGAGAGAGAGAAAGAGAGTAAAGTCGCTCTGCGCATGCGGCAAAGTCTTGGGTGTTCACATCACTGGTTCTAATACCATTTTTAGCCAGTATCAGAATTAACAATGAGCATCAGACAATATTGATTAGGATCCCAAAACGTCACATGACTCTCGCGATATATATATAGCCAAGACGGGGTCAATTAAGACAGGCCTTATGAGGACGAGTCTGTTTTCATTCTTTTTAGGCCTACAAGGATTGTGTTACGGTAAAAGCCTACAAATAATATATTTTTGTTGGAATAACGTTACCTTAGATATTTTTTTTTCCGTCTCAATCGTTACTTGAGGCTCAAAACCTTACTTCAAAAGTGCAAAACGCACATTAAACCTGTACAAATCTCTCCCGCTGATGCCTATATATAGCTATTTATTTAACAGATTTGTACAGGATAAAAGTGCGTTTTGCACTTTTAAAGTAAGGTTTTGAACCTCAAGTAACAATTGAGATGGAAAAAAAGATGTCTAGGGGAACTTTATCCTAACAAAAATATGTTATTTACAGGCTTTTACCGTAACTCGATCGTTGTTAGCGTAAAAAAAATAAAAACAGACTTGTCCCCATGAGGCCTGTGTTAATTGACCCCGTCTCAGCTATATCTATCGCGAGAATCACGTGACATTTTGGGATCCCAATACATGGAACCTCCTTTATAACACAGTCAATATTTGGAAACATATGGGTTTTTCAAATCTAAAATATCAGTCAAAGTAAGTGCATCGGAGTTACACGTAGACTTATAGAATACTATACTTTTAAGCAATACTGCTGCCTTATCTCACTTATTAACAGTAAAATTTTTATGCAAAATTTTTCAGTGATAATGGAACATCCAATAGTCCTTGATAACCTCAAAAAATGTGACGAGGTTTTCTATTGGATACAATATAAATTAGTGCCCTTAGTAAAAACTAGAGACGGATGTGTTTTGTTTGACACACGTGGAATAAGGACAGACGACATGTAAGACTGTAAAGCCCATTGCATTGTAACCCAGTAACCCGGGAGCCAGTAGTTTCATAATAATTTGATAAGTAAATGATTTATTCTAAAAATAACAAGATAATCTAAATCCTTAGCATGTAAACTTAGTAACCTAGGGGACAGCAAGTTGATAATATGATAAGTAGATAATTTATTATGAAATAACAAGGTAACCTAAATCTCAATTTTTTTAACCCAGTAACCCAGGGAACAGCGAGTTACAAATATTATAAGTGATTAATTTATTATAAAAAAGTAACAAGATCACCTAAATCCCCAGCTTTTTAACCCAGTAAGCCAGGAGACAGCGAGTAAATAACATAATAATCAAATAACTTATCGATTAAATAATTCAATTTTTGTTATTTTTGAAACTATAATATTGATGGTTCTGGATTAATTCATTTTTCTCTGCTTTAATGACATACATTATACGAAATAATGATGAACATTATACGATATTTTTACGTGTATTACTAATATATCTAATGATCCTATTTATTTTTACAAAACAGTTTGAGGGTGCCCATGAGATAAAAAATAGGTGATTAAATATCGTAAAAACCGCTAATGGTTTTTTTCGACAAGAGCGTGAGAACGTGGGATACAAGTATCATTAACAAAATATTAAAATAGCAACGTAACTTACATCCATGGTGTTTTTTATTAAAAATTTATATAATAATTAATTACTGTGTCCGGGTTACTGGGTTTTAAATTTTGGGATTTAAATCATGCTGTTATTTATTCAATAACTTATTTATTCATTATATTATTAATTTGCTGTCCCCCGATTTACTGAGTTAAACAGCTTGGTATTTAGGTTATATTGTCATTTTTATAGTTTGTTTACTCATCATATTATTAACTCGCTGTTCCCCTGGTTACTAGGTTAAAAAGCTTGGGATTTAGGTTCTGCCGTTACTTATTCAACAATTGATTTGATTATTATACTATTACTTTGCTGTCCCCCGGGTTATCGGATTAGAAGCTTGGCATTTAGGTTGTGTTGTTATTTAATCAATAAGTTATTTGATTATTATATCATCAATTTGCTGTCCCCTGGGTTACTGGTTAAAAAGCTTGGGATTTAGGTTATGCTGTTATTTATTAAATAATTTATGTAATTATCATATTGACTCGCTGTCTCCCAGGTTACTGAGTAAAAAATCTTGGGATTGAGGTTATCTTGTTATTTTTATAATAAATCATTTACTTATCATGTTACTTACTCGCTGTCCCCGCGTTACTGCACTGAGAGAAAACTGGCATGTGCTCTGTCCCTCAGGTAGCGCAGCTAAGCTCCCATGCACGTAGATTAGGGGGCCACTCGCTGTAAGCGCAAGGCGTATCAGAGTGGCGCGCCAGCTGCACCACTCCTCAGGCTCGCACGCCCGAGCCTGAAGATTCGAGCTGCTGCTGCGCCACACTGGCCTGTAGAGCGTTCTCAGTGATGCGCCAGTTGTACCAACGACTAAGCCGAGGGCGAGCAGTCAATTTGGTATAGCGTCTGCACTTGCTGTTCAGTAGGTGCTCCAGTTTTTTCTCAGTGTGGGTTAAAAAGCTTGGGAGTATGGATGCTGGGTTTTTGCGGTTTTGCCCATAAAGCCAATTTAAATTTCGTGTGATTGAATTCTATTATGAAAACGTTGTATTACACTCGATTTTTTTTAACATTGTTATTTTTAACAAGTGTGTCGGGGCAAGTATATTGCACACACTTATAAATACGTATTTCTTTCATACCAAGCAAGTCCAAGCTCTGTTGAAATTCATACTTTGCGCCTACACTATAGAGCGCTGAGTATGTGGGAAGGAAAATTAGAAGGAAAGGTAAAAAAAGGAAGTAAATCATTTCGTCCTCGATGGCTAGCTGGGACTCGTCAGTGTGGCACGCTGGTAATCTGGCCACATACAAACACAATTAATACTTGCACTGATACGCGTGTCAACTGCGAGAGTGAGATGTGCTCGTAATTATGAGTTTTTTATTATCTATAAATAAGTAAAAAGGGGAAAGGGATTGTACTCAAATATAAGTAAGTATATACAAGATTGCTATTATATAGTCGTACATAATTTATTAGTTTCTTTGGAAAACAATTCACAAAGATGTCACAAACATTGAAAAACGTTGTAAAATTTTTTTAGGTTATAAGACCTTGCACTTAAATGAGTTACTAAATTTTTGAAAAATTCCAATTCTTCTAAACAATAAATTAAATAGATACGTTACATATAATTTTAACCTGTCACTTTTTATATTTAAGGATAATTATTATTTAACAATGATAATAATAGTATTGCTACATCAACATATAAAAAAAGTGTACGTTTCAAACGGCGAGAAACTGGAAAACAATTTCTGTCTTAATTAATCATAAAAAAAAGTAAGTCATCAAAAT
Organism: Copidosoma aretas; assembly: GCA_030522625.1. NCBI lineage: Eukaryota > Metazoa > Arthropoda > Insecta > Hymenoptera > Encyrtidae > Copidosoma > Copidosoma aretas. Next base: position 4,402 of record JAPYYV010004357.1, read on the forward strand.
TTTTACTTTTTGCTATTTTCAATTGCTGTTTCCACCCATTTAAGGATATTCGCGATTGTTGTGTTTCCTAATGAAGGGAAAGAAGCTAACAATTTAGAGCATCTTTTGATAGACGGTATCTTACCAGATTCGATGTATTTACCAAAATATGAATAAATATAAGAAGGGATGGTATTTCTTTCTGGAACTATATTTTGTTGCTGACTGATTTGTGATTTTTTGCGTTGTGTGTGTATCCAAGAACGTATTTGGGGTTCTTTTCTCCGCTTTATGTTTTTATTTTTCGTATTCATCTGGAACGACCTAATATCTTGACTGCTAGGCACTTTAACATTTATGTCTAGAGCATTTGGAAAAGCTGTAAGTAAATCTCTTATGTCATCTCTAGTCCAAGGCATCTTTGGATTAAGAGTCTTCTTGAAATCTAATTACAAAGAAAATATTACATTACCGAATGTAAGGTACAAAGATATGCCGAGATTTGTTCCATCAAGTAAAAGTACATATCCATTTAAGGTTTATTTTGTATTAGTCCATTTTAGGGATAAATATACAAATTATTGTATACATTTTCTATAACATATAAGATAATTTTGTATATTCCAATGTGAAGTCTACAGCGTATTTTTTGTATTGTGATAAATTGTACAGCCAAATGCAGTTTATTGTGGACTCTTTTTTGTAGCTATTATAAAATATTTGGTAAGGTCATACTACGTAAGTCATAAGTCTATCTATATGTATTTTTCCATGTACGATCGACTTTAGTTTTTTAGTATACTTCTGTTTATTGGTAACCTAAACAGGTGGTAGAATGATTTTTTATGGATTTGTAACTTTACTTAAGGGTATACAAGCTCATTTTTTTGCACTTACGATTGCTCCTGGAATTTTCATTTTCTGCCTCAGCGCTTTAATCAAGATCTTCCTGAAGTTCCGGAAGTGACGAGTCAATATTATGATCTATAAAGAAAAATATAAATTTCAATCGCATGATTATGTCTTAAATTATAATATTTTCCGAAATATGTTAAGTTTATAACAATACGTATTGCTTTAAAATTATACGTATCGCATAGAGTTTAGTAGTTTATTGTAAAGAGGCAAATCAAGATGCTTTAGTTCAATACAAAGTGTTTAAGATACGAAAAAAAACTATTGTTAGTGTAAAAGATTCGAATCCTCTTAATTAGTTTTTTTTTGTTGATAGCGAAAAGGAGGACATCTTCTAAAGACGCTTCAGTGTAGACGAAGCTACTGCAGGAGGCAGTGTCGCAATCACCCTGGCTTATAGTGCAAATGACACTACGTAATGCTAATTATCACAGGCGCCTACCGACTAAAACCATCATGCCCGGGAGAGAGCCAGCCGTTGGGCTATTACTCTGATATAAGTGTTGAAATAGTAAAGAAGAGATAAAGGCAGAGAAGTAGTGGAAATATGAGAAATTAACGGCAAAGTTTGATGACCGACCAGGAGACCAAGGGAGGAAACTAATCAGTACTATACGCATCGAGGCGAAACTCGGAATATTGAGGTGTTAAGACAGCCCTCAGGGACAACGGGTGAGTGAGAGAAACACATCCCGGTCAGGCATCAGACTTGTGAGCGAAGAGAATTCGCTCATAGATCTTCAACCCAGCCGCGCCGATAGTTGCAGGGCTGATAGCGACTTCGCCGGATGTTGGCCCCCCCGGAAGAGATTCGCCGGTGATCCATCGGCCCGATCGATGTGCTGCTGACTCCCACGACGGGGATTGGCAACTGCACGCTGCCAGCGGGAACCCACCGTCCGAGCGTCAGGGTGCGCCGACGATCTCCCCAAGGAGGGATTGCTCCCTAAGCCCAGGCATCATCAGAAGAAGCTGCAGTCAAGTTCGCTAGAATCGGAAAAATGTGTTTCCGGCACCACGGGCACTTTTCCCACCAGAATAGTCCAAGAATCGAAATTCCCGAGAAATTTTCGACGAGAATCGAAGCCGTTTTGCCTCGAGTCTGTCAGGCTAGGAAGCCAGCACGCTAACCACTAAGCCATCGAGGACTCTCCTTCTAGTAAGATATATACTTTCTAAACTGTCAATACCAAAAAAATTGTAAGGCGCTGATTGGTGCTTGATGAATTGTTAACAAAAAAAGTACTCTAAGCACGGCTGTTTCAAAAGTGCTCTTTATTTAAATGTTATTTTGGGCTGGTTTTTCTCATCATGCAGTTTTTTTACTGAAACTGAACGAGAATTACTAATTATGACACCTACAGGAAAAGAATCACAAATTGAGAAATATACAGTCAGAAGTAAACGATTGAACAAAACAATACAGGCTTGGTATGAATTGCAGTTAACAAAAAGGGGTGAGATTAGGCAAGATATTAAGGCAAATCCACTCCATGTTGACAATCATTTTTCTGTAGGCAATTTTGTCGGTCAAAGAGGTACTGGAAAACAGAATGATTACACTTTGAGCACTACTAAAATTTAGTGATAAATGTACAAAAATATCATCAAGTGTTGATTCGCCAGTCACTTTAAGTACCAATAAGGGAATATTACCAAATTTATATTGTAATATAGGTGTAAATTAATACCGATATTTAAATTATTGCACAGAAAAGAAATATCAGAGACCTATTATGAATAATCAAAGGCACTTTACTATCATCAAGTGTTAAACAAATAGTACAAAAGCAAGAATATACTAACCTACAAATAAAATACTACTGGAAAAATTAGAATACCAAGAACTCTTGCAGAAAACTTTTGTTCTCGTACATAAGAAAAAAGAAGATCATAAAGCGTGAATATTAAATCAATGTCACACAGCAACAATGACAAGCTTACACCATTTTAGGTTCAGGAAGATTAAATAAAATATCAAAGTAACCACATTTTTTAGATGGGAAAAAAAGGAAGGCACTATAAAAATACCAAATAAATTGTAGGCCTACATAAAAATAAAAGAACAAAAAAAAACTCTCTTCTTAATAACCAATCAATGAGTAGCTCTTACTTTATACATTATTTAATAAATCTAAGAAAATCTTAGTACCTAAATACTCAAGATAATGCAAAAATATAGAGGTGTAATGAATGTTACCACAGTGACGCCGAATGATTGTTACAGAGCAAGATCATATGTTTTTGTTATAGAAGCATCGCTTTCGTATTTCAGTAAGATCTGAAGGTTCCAAATCCATAGAAAAAACAGCGTGTGCAAGGTTCTGCTTGCACTTAAAAGAAAAAAAAGAAAAAGTTGCAAGAGGAGACAAAAATTAGCTGCATGCCTAAAAAATTTATTTATTGATAAAAAATAGAATTAACAGATCAAGTAATGGTCACTTTAGACTTATAAAAGTGATAAAATTCGACAAAATTGTGTTCCTCCCATTAATTAAACATAATAAAAAATCTATAAACTTATTGTTCTGATATAACTACTAGGAATAGCTTGACGTCAAATGAGCTCAATGTTGTTTAAGTATATATAAGACAATAGCAAGATCACTCAGCAGCTGAGATAAATCACGAATCACCAATAAAGGTAACAATAGCTTAGAAAATAAGATAGACAAGGTGTGGTCTTTTTTTTATTAGAGAAAAACGTAGAAACAAGTTTAAAAAGGAGGCAGAAGGTCTTGACTGTACTGATAAATTTTATGATAGATTCCGATATAATAGATCAATAGACTTTGATGGAATCAAAGATAAATTAGTGACAAATTATCACAAAAATTGACAAGGTAACCAAATTCATAAGTTATTCGTGATAAAAAATTTGTGGATAGCTTAGAGACCTTTATAGCGGCAGTTAAAACATTAATAAGGCATTTAGTTTTATAATGGTTTTATAGGTTTCCTTGATGTCGACTGCATGAGAAGGAACGAAAAAAAGGAAAACAGTTATTAGTACCCAATTTTCGCGAATTACGTAGCAGCTACGTTGCAAAGTAAACAAAAGCTAGAGAAATCATAAAAATCAAGAATATGATACAAAGAATAAGTAAGAGTAAATACTTAATAAGTAAGAGTAATTACAATGTAAAAGAAACGGTAAAAATAAATAAGTATAAATACTTGTAATAGAGGTTAAAAATATGATACTTAAGATAATATTCAAATAAAGCAGTTAATAAACATATTAACATCATTTATTTGGTAGATACGTAGCAAAAACTACCAAGAAAGTTAAGAAAGCAATAAAGCAATAAACACCGTTCGGGAAATATAAAAAATGGCTAATATAGGGAGCCTAAGAAGGAGATTATATCTTTTAGATACTATAGTCAAGGTCAGGTGCTTATATGGATGTGGGGATGGAAGAAATAAAAACAGCTGGAAAAAGTACAAGGAAAATTTGTAAATATGGCCCTGGGCATCAACAGAAATACACCAGACTGCATACGGAAAATGAAAGCTAATAGGAAAAGTTTGGAAATATAAATAATGATAAGGGCGAGGAAATACTGACGTGTGCAATGAAAACTATACCACCGTGACGTCACCCTATGTTATTTTAAATGGAGTGACGTCACGGTGTGATAGTCTTCGTCGCACACGTCGATACGTGCTGGATATAGCAAAGATGGGAGAAGAGAGATGGCCAAAAATCTGCCTAAGAGAGTAATTGAGATGCCCAAAAATAGAATACCAAGTAAATGGTTTAGGTCAGTCGAAGTGGCATTTCATGAGTGTGAAGATAGAATAGGGATTGAACGTTTGTTTGATAGAGAGGGCATACCTAAATTGGAGGAGAGACTAGAGAGGGGATTAAAAATAAAGGGGAAACAAAAAAATTCAAAACAACTGAGTTAGAATAGGAAAATCAAGTTACTGCTATTATTACAGAGAGATAAAAGAGGAGCAGAATTTAAAACTACTCTAAGGACAGACAGATAAAGAGAAAAGTAAAAGAGCAACGGGCAAGGTTGAGATATAGGAATGTAGGAAGGGCAGGTAATAAAGGATTTCGAGATGAAAGGTGTAGAGTATGTAAAAAAAAACAGAAAACAAAAAACACATTAATTTTCAAAGAGATGAAGGAACAGATTTGTGAGAGTTGGGTAAAGGAGGTAGAAAAATAGCGATTATCGGGTACGAACCAGGAAGCCAGAGAAAAGTGATGAGATCTACTGAAAGGGAATCCGATCTTCGGTCTCTGCAGATTTAGTAAAGAATTAAAACAATTGAGTGGATCGAGAGCTAAGAACTCGAAAGGGAGGAGATTTGAAAAATATACTTGATAGAATGTGTTTGCATAAATAGTTGTGAATGTGAAAGTATAGCGGACCATGAGATTGTAACATCATAAAGGTTTGCATTAACAGGCATACAAGTAAATCTAATACAAAGGAACTGTAAGAAAGGGACGAATGATAGAAACAGTAAGTAAAAAGTGATCTTTGAAATAAAGGCTGTGACTATTGATTGATTTAATTTTAAGGCTTAGATAACAAGGTTAATGCGAGCGGAACACGAGGTTGTCGTATTGGGAAAATATAAATGTAAAAAGAATATATAAATTCTGTACATTGGAATTTATAAACACAATACAATATATTACCACCCTTCTTATTACTAAATAAAAATAAATAAATAAGCTTACTAGCACAATGCTATAACAGTATTCAAATATTGTCTTCATGACAGCATAAATTTGGAAATTAGAAGTTCCGAGATGTAATAAAAACATAGGTCTAAAGAGATCTACAAACAATAAATTATAGTGACAATAATGGTTTGCAATAGTATTCCAAACTATGAAAGAATAGACGAGGTGTACCAAAAAGGCTGGAATAGTTAAAAAGACAGAAGTAAGAAATGTATTAAAGAACTGTTAATTTATTTAATGGACTTTTGTACGTATGGTAAAAAGGAGATAACTTGCAATACGAACAACAAAAAATAAATAAAAAAAGAATAAAAAATCCAATCAAGTACACAAACAAGATTGGAATAAGGAAAAATGAGAAATCCATAGAGACATCATACATACTATGTGAAACAAAAATAAAATAATTACGTACTAAAAGTAAATTATAAGGAAGGGGGCTCCAGCAAAAGAAGTTGAGTGGTCGGGTGCGATTTTTGGATGAATTAGAACCTGCTACTTTCAATAGAGTCCTTATTTACTCACTGAGGTGTAAAAATTTTGAGCTATTTCCTCTAAATTTTGCACATCATACACAGCCTCTTATGGAGCAATGTGAAAAAAATCGGAATTTTGTAACTGTAAACAAGAAGTCAAACATCAAGACACGAATTATTTTACTGAAAAAAAACCACAGCTTTTAGATGGTAGCTCACAATATATGAGTAATCGTGGAAAAATTCGAGATATTTTGTGGAGTATTCATCAAGCCGTAGTAATATTATTTTTATACTATATAGCTATACACGTATACAGTAGGGTAGATGATGCTCGGTAAGGTATATGTATATAGAGTAGTAAGCATCAGTGATACCAACTGAATTAATTATTTTCGGGTTAGTATCACTTCGCACTAGAGCTTCCATGAGTAAGTAAGCAGGGTGAATATTAAATATACATTAAAGAGAAGTATATAACCTCTTTTCTGTAATTTTGTATCAAAATATGATTTATAACTAAATAGAACATAGTGGGTAAAAGCAGTTAATTGGATTGTAAGGGATACTATACAAAAATTGGCTACTGACTATTCTGACTTATTTGCCGTATTCGGCTAACCTAATGTTTTTATGGCGTCATCAAACACGTTTTGTCAAAGAGCAAATATAAGGAGATATGTCTATTGAACTAGCGTAGCCAAATCATAAATACACAAAACTGACGACCACAAAATTTTTCTTCTAATTTGTTGTCAAAACGCCAATTATGTTGAATAAAGCTGAAACTAGCAGACACATCTAGAAGAGTGACCGTCACAAAACCGGAAATTATAATATAACAGAAATGAGCAGGAAAAAACAATGCTAAGCATTACAAATAGGTACTAAATAAATAGTATTGAAGTAAAACAAAAACAATCGCTGCAAAAAAAGTATTGATCACTCTAATCAAAAACAAGAGAAAATAAGAACAAGATAGAGAAAACCGGTGTTTTCGCGGAAAATTGATATCCAATCCCAGACCGAAAGTTAGGCAGAAAAATTGACATTTTTCATTAGCTTAGTAGATTATAGTAATAAACAAACAAAATGTACAAGGGGACATTGTCAAAATATTCAAAAAATTTTGTAAATTACAAGATTCAAGGGCGTAAATCACTAGTCTTCGCAGAATAAACGAAATATTTCATTTCAGACCGAAAGGTAGCAAGTAAAATAGACATTTCTCATGAGGTAAGTAGATTATAGCAACAGACAAACAATATATACAACAGTACCTTGTCAAAATATTCAAAAAAATTCGGAAATTACAAGATTCGAGAGCGTGAATCACTAGTCAACGCAGAAAAAACGAAATATTAAATCCCAGACCGAAAGTTAGGCAGTAAAATTGACATTTCTCATTAGAACTGCTTTTGTTTAGAGCCAATATTCAATCATATATTTTTACTGGGAAAAGTCACATTTTCAGTCCTTAAGTCTAGGAATTTTCAAATTGTTGTAACACTTGTTTACAAATTAATCCCGTAATTTCGTCCATTTAGTACTCTTTTGTTCTGAGGTAATAAAAAAGGTCAAATTTACTTCCTCAATACGGTATAGGATGCGATATTGAATTTTGCTGCGAAAGCTATCTATTAACTACCTTAAATCTTGAAGTTCCGTAAATTTTTTTAAATTTTTTAACAAGGTACCTTGGTCAATTTTATTTGTTTATTACTGTAGTGTACTTAACTAATGAGAAATTTACATTTTACTGCCTCACGTTCGGTCTTGGACTAAATATTTCATTTTTTCTGCGAAAACTAACGATTCAAGCCCTTGAATCTTGAAATGTCCGAATTTTTTCAAATTTTTTACAAGGAACCTTTGTCAATTTTGTTTGGTTATTACTGTAATGTACTTAACTAAAAAAGTGTGAATTTCACTGTTTTACTTTCGGTCTGGGATTCAGTATTTCAATTTTTCTGCGAAAACTAGCGATTCACGCCCTCAAATCTTAAAATTTCCGAATTTTTTTTATTTTTTCACAAGGCACCCTTGTCCATTTTGCATATTTATTCCTATAATGTATTAAACTAAGAAAAAATATCAATTTTTCTGTCTAACTTACGGTCTGGGATGAAATATTTCGCTTTTTCTGCGAAAACTAGCGATTCACGCCCACAAATCTTGAAATTTCTGAATTTTTTTGAATTTTTTGACGATCCACCCCTATCAATTTTATTTTTTTTATTACTTTAATGTACTAAACTAATAAAAAATGTCAATTTTACTGCCATACTTTGGGTCTGGGATTAAATCTTTTATTTTTTCTTCGAAAACTAGCGATTGATGCACTCGAATCTTGAAATTTATGAATTTTTTTAAATTTTTTATAAGGCACCCTTCTCGATTTTGTTTGTTTATTACTATAATGTACTTAACTGGAAAAAAAAATCAATTGTACTGTCCACCTTACGGTCTGGGATTAAATATTTTTTTTTTTTGCGGAAACTAGCAATTCAGCCCTCGACTCTTAAAATTTCCGAATTTTTTTAAAGTTTTTGTCTAGATAGCCCTGCCAATTTTATTTTTTTATTATTTTAATGTACTAAACTAATAAAAAATGTCAATTTTACTGCCTAACTTTCGGTCTGGGATCAAATATTTCCCTTTTTTTGCGAAAACTAGCGATTCATGCCCTCAAATCTTGAAATTTTCCAATTTTTTTAATTTTTTACTAGGTACCCCTGTCAATTTTTTTTTTATTCCTGCAATGTACTCATTGAATAAAAAAATATCAATTTTACTGCCTAACTTACGGTCTGGGATTATATATTTTTTTTTTCTGCGAAAACTAGCGAACCACGCCCTCAAATCTTAAAATATCCGAATTTTTTTTTATTTTTACACAAGGAACCCCTGTCAACTTTGTTTATTACTGCCATGTACTTAACTATCAGAAATGTCAATTTTACTACCCTAGTCACGGTCTGGGATTATATATTTCGTTTTTATGCGAAAAGTAGCGATTCACGCCCTTGAATCTTGTAATTTCCGAATTTTTTTGAATGTTTTGGCAAGATACCCTCGTATAATTTTTTTTTTCTTTATTATAATAATCTACTTAGCTAATGAGAAATGTCAATTTGACTGCCCAACTTTTGGTCTGGAATTTAGATATTTAATTTTTCCGCGAAAACACCGGGCTTTCCTATCTTGTTTTTATTTTCTCTTCTTAGTTAGTCAACAGTAGATGGTGGTAGTTAGTTTCTTTTTTTTTTTTGTAAATAAATTAATACAGGCCCATACCTTTGTTATTACAAGTTTTAAGACGATAGATATTGTGCACGGATAAATGCTTGATTGTTAAATTTTTTTTACACTAGTTAGATAACAGTTGTATTAATTCAGTAAGTGTTCCAGAATATTATTGATAAATATTTCGAATTTATGTTTTAATGGACTATTTTATTTATATTTACCCGTGTAAGATTGAAAGTTTTCACTACTCTGTTCATGCTTCTCTTGTTCAGCGCCATCCGGAATATTAGGATAGGATTCGTCATTAGTATGAATGTTTTCTGATTCAATTATAGAGCTACTTATTCCCTGCGCTTCTTCTATACATTGAATTGTTTCAATATCTCTATCGAAGTTAAGAGTGCGATAGTTTTGTCGATGGATTCTTTCTGTGTGCCCCAAATACTCTGACAGATTTTCAACCCTTCGCTGATTTAATCCTTTTTTCGCTCCATGTGTAGCTACTTGCTTTCTTAACTTTGTACCACGGAGTGTATCAGGATTTCGAGCACCACAGTTCTCAGCGAACTCAGATATTAATCTGCTGATTCGAATGTAGGAAAAATAATTCCCTATGTCCTTAATATTTGCGAAAATATATGGATTATCCTTACTAATACATGCATCTTTTCTCTTTGAAATTAAAAATTCTATGTATTTATGAATAGTAGCATCATAAATAATTGGAACTGGTCGAGTTCTTTTGCCTCTTACTTCGAATCTATACTTCCCATCATTCACGTGGATATGTTTTAATACTTCAGTTTCCAACCGCTCTTTTCGCCAGCTCTTCGACAATTTATCACTTGAATGTAGACAGCTACAGCATTCCTTAAATTAATGTAATCTTCTTCCGAGTAAGTCTTTTTCAGCGATTTATAAGACTTAGCCATTATGATCTCAAGCGATTTTCTAAGGCTTTTTGTATCGTTAGGAAGAGGCAAAACTGGATTATTATTCCTTTTTTTTTTAGCTTGCGACTCAGCAATAGTATTTCCAATAACTCTAGCCCACATTACTTTGTACTTAAATCGAAAATTATTGACTTGTGTTCGTAACTCTTCGTTTTTTTTTCCTGTGCCTAAGTCGACGTAAAAAACCTGTGCTATGTCTTTTACCAACCCACGGACATCATTCGCGATAGCCGGGGCTAACAAAAATTTAGTTTCCGGATCAGCCTTACCTAAAACTTTTACTGCGCTGATAAAATCATCGAATAAGTTTTCGTCAAATATTTGTGACAATTCAGTAATACTTTTGTTTTTTTTTTTTAGTTGTATTTTAAGATTACCGAGCCTACATAGATTTGCTCTAATTTTTTCGTAGTGATGCTTCGTGGTTTTTCGTTTCTGGGCCTCGGCATTGAGCCACTTCATAATACTGTAATCATATCTAATTTCGTCGTGTACACCATTATCGCGAATTTTTGAAGCAATAGTGATAGCTTCTGCACTTGCTATACTGTGATAATTTCCTTCAGTCGCTCTTGCTAAGGACAGTACTGCATGCTTTCGCCGAAAACTTTTGCCTGTACACTTTTTTACATGTTTACGGAGAGTATTAATTGAGAAGTATTTTTTACACTTCAGGCATTGTGAAAAAGTGCTAATTGTCTTGCCAGCTTGTCTTGATCTTCGAGAAACGACGAATTCATTCGGATTATCCGTTCTTATATTATTTAAATAGTTACCCTTATTCCGTAAGGCTAAGATTAAATCCTTTCTCTTAATCTCTTGAGCCTTTCGTTCGTCTCCTTTGAATTTTTCTAAATCAATACTGACAATTTCAATTACTTCTTTTTCTTTTGCGTGCCGCATTCGAAAATGATTGGGAAGTTTGGTGTACATCACTTTTATTTTTGGAAATGATCTTCTCTTCTGAACACAAAATATGCATGCATATTTTTTTGGACCACTTTTACTATTCAATAGTTCATTTTCTCTTCTGTTTTTTATGGCTGTACCAACAGATGCGACATTGACTGATACATCAAGAGCTAAGTCAGCAGAAGAGTTGACATTATCTGAGTAACTTTTACTTGTGCTTGGCGTATTACCTTCAGGTAATAATACGACATCTGTAACATTACCATTCTCTACAATGTGGTCAGAAATATCAGAGGGATTACTTTGGCCTTGAGTAATACTTATATTTTGGTTTATAACATCAGGGCCAGAATTGTCAGAGAATGCATCTGAGCTACTTGATATACTATCGGAGTCTGGAATGTACTCCGAGCCTGAAGTAACCTCTTCTCCCCAATCATGAAGTGCTGAAAGGCATGATATAAATACATACGGTTTGATTTGATAATTATGATAAAACTATAACTATAGAGATATTACATATATACATATACAGGGCCATTCAGAAGCACTTGACAAGCCGAGAACGGAGTATACAAAAATAAATCCTAAATCCAAATCCGTAAAAAAAGAATTTGCATTCTGGTAAATTTTAAATAAAGCTAATCAGAAGATTGTTTGATCTAGGCCCATTTTAAGATAAATAACAATCCGACTGATAGTACAGACAGTAGAGCACGGTGGGTTCTCGGAGAAATTTATGATTGTGTTTTCATTAAATAAACAAATTACTAACTGATAGTGAAGACTACAAAGCACGCTGGGCTCTTAGCGTTTGTCCGCTTGCGTTGATGTTAAAAAAGAAAATTACTTATTAACAGACAGTTGAGACAGTGGAGTGCGCTAGGCTCTGAGAAATTGACTGTTTGCATTATAACCAAATGAATGAATAAATCAATAATTGGTATTTCGGACAGTTCTTAGCGATTATATGCTTGCGTTGTCATTGAATATATACATTATCAACTGTTAGTGCAGACATCATATCGGCTGAGTTCTAAGAGTTTGTCTGCTTGCGTTATTAGTAAATAAAAAAATTGATTATTTACAGTTATTTAAGATAGTCTAGTGTGCTAGAATCTTAACGATTATCTGCTTGCGTTATTATTCAAGAAATAAGTAATCGATGGATGATTTATTCACACAATATAAAC
>JAPYYV010004358.1:0-17182 GCA_030522625.1 Copidosoma aretas
TCATTAGCTAATATGAAAACCGCGTATTTTAAATATTCATAAAATAATGTTACATTTTTAGTGGAAGTGAAAGTCAATTCAAAGACGGTTTTTGTTAATCAAAGTTAAGGATTATTTTTGTTAATGCTTCTCAAAAATATATGCTATTTAAGCAAATAAAGTTCATTTAATTTCATAGTCAATTTTCGCTGCCATGTAGGAGGCGGCAATCAACTTTGGCGTTGGGGCGGAAAAATTGTAAGTCTGCCTCTGGTCAACCACATCCCGAACTTATCCGTGACACATGTAATTATCTGTAGAAAGACAGAAATGTTATGCCCGTAGCTGCATGCGCTGGTAACTACGGTGGGCAGATCGTAGGTCGTCCTTGAGTTGCATGCAACGTGCAGAACGAAGAGCGTGCGTCCTCGCATGTATGTAGGCAAACCGGATGCAGAGTATGTGGAATGTTGCTATGGAGCTGCACTTCTTCCATTGGAAAGTGCACAAAATCCTAAAGGACAATTATTTGCTTGCCTGTCACTACAGTCGAGTGCAGAATCTTAACAAACAAGATTACGATTCGAAGGTAAGACAAATACAGTTTTTTATATAAATTTGATGCTTTTGCAAGTGTTTCATAGTTATAAATTGATAAAGGTTAAAAGCAGTTAGAAATCCAATTTTTGTGCGGTGCTGAGAAATCGATTTACATAAAGTCATTTTTTGGAAACGTAAAAAACTATTATTCTTTCTTTCATACGTTATATCGGTAAATACGTTTTAACAGGATAGCGTTCTGCCAAGAAATGCAGGATCGTATCGCTGATACTCCAAATTTCCACAAAAGGATCCTGTTTACGGATAAGTTGACTTTTGTTAGGGATGGAACGTTCAACATTAAAAACAACCACTGTTGGGCCGAAGTAAATTGTCACGTTGTGACTGTCCGTGAGCATCAAGTTAGATTTTCGACAAACAATTTGGCTGGAATTATGAGTAATTAAGTGGTATGTACTAAAGTTTGGAGATACTTACATGGTCTTTTACGTAAAGGGGCGGAGGTAAACTGGTGCTTTTCGCATATTTGGATTACATATATGAGCAGGGGATTACCGAAAAGTGTCAGGGATATAAATAAAAAGAAACTTTGTACAATATTTTCGGTAACTTGTTGATGACTTCTTAAACACTTGTAAAAGGCTTCTAAAGGATTTCATGGCGAGTTATCAGGACTTTGAGTATACTTAGGTGGTAGGGGTTACACTAATCACAGCTCATATAAGAACAACTTTTTTGTAACTTGAGAATGACTGAATATGGTCTTAAAAAGAAATTGATCAGGTATTTAGGTGACCTCAATAGAAAGTTATAGGTAAATTCTAAGGGATTCCTAAGGTTCTCCTGGGGTACTTACAATGTCTTGTAAGCTATTTTCTGTTAAACGGCATTTCGATCATCTTTTTTGATTCGTTGTATCAGATGAAAACTACCACAGAAATACCTATCTACCCTCTCCCCTTTCCTTCAACATATTGACAGAAAAATCTAAATTTTATTGCTTTGAATGTTTACTGCAAAATATACTTTTTTAAAAATCAACAGATTGAACCTTAGCAATTCGAAGAGAGTTTAAATGCAGTAGACTATAATAATTTTTTAAGAAACCAAGTAACTAAGATTTTGGAAGATGTGCCGCTAGACGTGTGAGGAGAAATGCGGTAACTGCACGATGAGGCACCATTGCACCCAGCTAGACCGCTAGACCAGTAATAAACATCCTTAACGAGATTTATCCTGAACGTTGGATCAGAAGATGGGGTTGATCTATAATTTATCATTCCTACCTGACTATTCCCTTAACCTACATTATTTTTAAATCATTTTTTTATTGTACCATACCTATCACTCTACATAACTACATGTTTCTGTATATTTAATTTTGATATTTTTAATTACTATAGCATTTAGCTCTCTATTATTGAACTGTAATTTGAAAAATTGTTATTAGGAATAACATACGTAGAACAAGTACTTAAAACCTTCCTAGCGCTCAACCCTATCCTAACCTACATAATTATACTTTCCTAGGTCCTATTACCTAGCCTTCAGGCTCCTTAGACCTAATTTCTCTGGACTATTACCTGTTGGTTATGGTGAAGGATGTAATCGAGAGGCATCCCGATAATACTATATAAGATCTTAAAGATCGTATAAATGCAAAGTTTGGAAGTGTAACACGAAAGATGGTTGGCAGAGCGACTGCCAACTTTGTTCGGAGACTTTAATGCTGTCTTTACCATGATGGAGAACATTTTAAACAATATTTATAATTTTTTACTTTTTCTATAGTCTTATTTGTTTACACGTATATAATATTTTGTTTCTGATTACAATATAAATGTAGGCAATAATTTTTAATCTTAATCAGCCTAACCTGTACACAATACAAGAAAACATACCGATTAAACTATAAACGATCAACTAGACTGGCATTTGCAGTTAATTCTCGCATGATGTCCCTAACTTTACCTTATCATTTTCGTAACGACGCCCAGCCTACAGCCATACATCATTGGGTAACCACCATAAGTCTTTTTTAATAAACCTGTGAAAGTCCTACATAATTCGTGAAGTCCACAGCAATTGCGTCCACAAACTTAATAAGTCCCCCACAAGTGCATATAGATTCTACTAAAATCCGTAACAAATCCTCTGTAGTCCTTAGAAAGCCATCAAAACCCTTTCACAAGTCTTTGAGCAAACCCCCCTAAATACTTTAAAATATATCATAATTCGTCTACAAGTCAATCCTCAGTTCTATACTATTCCATATCGATCCCTCATAAGTCCCCCGCAAATCAACCTAAAATACCCTAGAAATCCTATACATGTACTCCAGTATACCCCTTTAATTCCTTACAATTACCCTTGAATTTCACTGGTGTCTCCTTAAAGACCTTCACAAGTACCCCGTACATCCCGCGAAAGTACCCCGTCAGTCCCCCGAAAGTACTCCACAAGTATCACGTAAGTAACCCCATAGTCCCTGTAGGCCCCCTGTAAGTCCCTATAAGTCCTCTGACATTCTTCCATAAGTACCCTGTATGTACCCCGGAAATCCGCCGAAAGTCCCTCGAAAGTTCTCCATAAGTACCCACCCCGTAAGTCCCCCACAAGTCCTCCACAAGTCCTTTACAAGTACCCCGTAAGTCCCTTGAAAGACCTTCTTGAATCTCTAGTACTTACCTATATACAGTGACATACCAAATATGTTCCCTACATCTATTTTCTGAGTTCTCTTTAATTCCCAATGAGTCTGGGAAAAGTCCCCAAAACGTCCCTTACAAGCTTGCGCAAGTCCCATTTCAAGTGTCTTGGATCCTAGAAAGATTTTCACAGGTATTCTTATTGTTAACAAAAATCAAGATAGTGGTATTCATAATATAGTAGTAATAAATCGTTATTTCAAAACATGAAAATAGAAAATTTTTTGTATAATTAGAGTTGTGTAACACAAAATTACACATCTGTTGGAAACAATAATTGTTTATATTCCTGATTATAGAAAAGGTATACTTATACGAGTGAAAACATTGTTGCCTTCGAAAATCTCTTTTTTCGGATTTCTTAATTGCCGAAGTGTTGTTGTCAACACAACACGGCCCAGACCGCGGCATTTACAACCTTAAAAGCATTCCTAAACTATACGTTAAAGTATGACAAAAATTCTTTAAAGTATTCTGAATTTGTTCCAATAAGATTCTTTAGGTATTCTTTTTGCATATTCTCTACGTCACCAGTTCGAAGATACTTTTATAATACTAAAAAACGTGGACTAATTCTAATTTTTCGTAGATTATAAGTTAGGTGCTTACAAAGGAAATTATTTTAATTATTTTATAGTGTGCAGTAATCTATACACTTGTATACTATACAGCAGAAGCATTCTTTTAAAATACTTGTATAGTAAGGTTGTACTGACCAATGATCATATTTAGGATACTTTAATATCAAAAAAGGCCTTGTTTGCAATTTCATAGACAGCAGTATTTAAATAACAATTAGAAATGCTTCTATTAGACTCAAAGAATATGCAATAGTTTGACAGTTTATTAAACACGTGGCAAATATATTTATAAATGATTATAATACTTTCTATTTCACGTCAAAAAAAAAAAAAAATGAATACGAAAAAGGTTTAATAATACAATAATCAAAAGATGGAGGGGTCTACACTAAAAAATAAAGAGCTCAAAAAGATACGTATGTAAAAAAGCTGCAAGGTATACAGAGTTATCGGAGAGATAAAAGGGTGCCGGCTCATCGGAGTTCTGAAAAGGCCTTCTAAAAAAAAAAAAAATGTTAAATAACATAACTAATGCGATTAGAAGCTGGTAACATATCTCTCCTGGATGTGAGCAAGCTCAACATAGAATAATACAAAAAATGCGTTGAAAAAAAAAAATATTTCTTTGGGCTAACAGCTACTCGGTCTTCTTTTTATCCTCCTTGATGTGTTGAACCCAGTGTTTGAAGTCATTTGTTACTCCAGTTTTGGTGTATGAAGAATGGACAGCGACGATCGTATCTACAAAATACAAAATACTTTAATAATAGTATCTCGGCTTATACGTACTTTTACGATGTATAACAAAGAAATATTGATCTTCTTTTCCTTCGCATTACCCATTAAAATTAAAGATGTCTGTTTTAAGTGGATTAGTGATTTTTCGGTATGGACTCCAGACCACGGAAATTTGTTAGATACGAAGGCAGAATCCAGAATACGTCTACAGGCATTTCTTACGCATTTTACCTGACTGTAACAACAAACACTTAAAATTACTTAAGCCTGCAAACAATTAAGCATTTTCATGGTAGGATTACAGAAAAATTCGAAATTAATTATTTAACAAACACAGGGTCTATATGCTTATTACACCCCGAGACAAAGCACAGGGCGTCGTGGGAGTGTCAATCCTTATTTTTGCTGGCAGAATGTTACTGTGGGTATAATATCGTTGATGTAACGTAAAGCACATTAATATTTTAGGTGCACCGAACACAGAGTCCAAGCTCTCTAAATCTCTGCGGACGCATTTTCACTCTGTTACAATGATCATTTGGTCACTAGTATTCCAGTAATAATTAGCTTGCGTTAGAGAGAATAACTCATTCGTTTATTCAGTGAATTTCTCTCGGTAAACGAATTAAAAAAAATCCACTACCTTGAAGGGAAGTTTAGTGACTGGATCGACTGAAATATAAGGCTTTACATATTTAACTCTATATCTAATCAAATTCGGTCAAATGAAAGAAACTAAAAGTATCAAGAAAATTTAACTTTTGATTTATCTGCATAAGCGTGTGACGTATGCTTTTGTGGAAATTGCTTCTTTTCCCCACGTCCACGATGCTTTTTTTCAAATGGAATTGAGTTTTCGAGGCCTCACTTTTGTCACGATCTAGCCAGTTGATGTCAATTGAAGCTTTGAGTAAGTTTTTGGCTTTAATCGTTTATCAAAATAAACTCTATAAAGTGATGACTGCATTTTTTCTCTCTAACGCGAGACAATTTTTACTCAAAAAGATGTACAGTAGTATTGCTTTAGGTTCAGCCAAGCAAAATATACAGATGCACTTGTGTGACAATTTCTTCCTTCTGCCAACCGCGCGGCGCAGTCCAAATTTTTTAATGAAAACGTAACATGAGAATTAGATTTGTAAGCAATAATTTAGTAACAAATGTACTTATTCTACTTGGGCTTCTACCGAAGCGTTCAATAAATCTTTCAAGTCATTAAACTCTTGCATACTTGATATTGGAAACTGTGGTAGGAGTTTCTGTCCCTGCTCTTCCCACTGCCCCCGGATATGTAAAGAATAAACCATAGATATAAGAGTATTTAACTTGCTCATGTACTGCATATGGTAGGCCTTAAAATTTTTATAGGAATGGCAACCACCTGAAACAGAAATATTTTTCTCATTTTAAATTGCTGTTCTTATGCCATGAAATTGTCTTAAACATGTGTAATGAAAATTGTACATTCTTTTAGTATCATTTTATTTTAGTATTGAGCAATTGATATATTTTACCATTACATGTGAGAGGTTGTCCGCAACTTGCACGCGTAATTTCTACGCTACGGCTCCCTTCATAGTGTGATTCTCCTTCCCTGAAATCGATAATTTTTTTACGCCGGTCCCTGTTTTTCTCATATTTGTGCTGTTGCCACATACTGTTAGGAGGTCTGGGTAAAGCTATCGGGAATAAGTACATAATTAGTAGATTCCCTACAATGGGTGCAAGTAATAAAATCACACCCGGAGGGCGGGGTTTTGTACAGTTGTGCCCGACGCGGGAGCGACGTTTTTTCTTACCAAGGACGCAAAGTAGTACTTATTTATTTATGTAACTACATCTTCAAAAGGGAAAATATTACTACTCGTGTTCAAAACAAATATGGAAGGCATTTTTTTTAATGATGATTTACGTCAAACATGTCTAGATTTCTTTACAGTGACTTATGATAGTAAACAACGTCTTCCTACCTAATATTTCTTTCGTGTGACTTCAAACCTTACCACGATCACCCTTAATATTGTTAAAAAATAAAACTTCACAAATCTGGAAAAATTATTACCATTTCAACGGCTGAAATTAGCTGCCACATCAGACAACTCTCTAGGCTTGACTGGCTCTTCCATGGTTGATACTTTGCGTTCAGCGGCTTCCACGTCAATCTCCTCTCTTTTGCAAGTCACATTTACTATTATTACACAAAAAAAATTATTACTGAAACTTGTAACGATTCTAGGTACTCGCAATACTTAACATATTGACAAAAAACATGTACCTTCTGGTGTTCCGTGTCTTTTAGCAGCACACTTGTTTCGATAGACACCAGAAGTATCATCAATGTCGACATCACTGCTTTCATTATCATTTGTTGCCACCGGTACTACATCATTAAGTTATTTAACACAGTTACGACATCGTAAGCACGGCGATTTACCGTAACAAGTCTCGATTCAATGTCTCATCGTTATAATACATGTTGTTATTTGTATAAGTATACGTTTTATTTTCAACATTGACTTATGTGTATTGCTCGTTCCATTTGAAATTACTGTGTGAAATTACCTTTAACTTCAGCAACATTCATGTTTGCAAGAAGCTCGTTATCCACCCGAAATTCGTAACTGTCAATTGCTGCAGTGTTTGGCTGATCTTTGAGGTTGGGTAATAACGGTACGGGCACCGTCATTTTGCATATTTTAGCTTTATGTTGTCCTACTCAATCGATTAACGTACAAATTAGAAACAACATGAACTTGTAATGTTAAAATATATCAATTATCAAACAACAGTTAGTTGATATTACTTAAATAGAAAATTTCTTATTTCATTTGAAAATAATATGACTGTGTTGAGTACAATAATACCATTACTTTCCCCTTTGAATAATGCTGATATATAATTTTTTGTGGTCTTATTAACGAAATACTGAACAAAAAAAAAACGTTTACAACTTACTGTCCTGCTGACATACCTCGATGATGTAGAGCGTAGATTTTTTTGTTTTCTTATCCGCGTGGGAGCTTGTACGAAACATTGTACATTATTCTGGTTATTAAAAATATTTTGTGATTCTTGAAAACGGTTTTCTAATATTCCTTAAATAAGAATTGTTCAAAAATATTTCAGAATTGGCGTTGTTCTATAGGATTAAATATGACCATTATTTTCCATTGTAAATCATCCTAATACTTCATTTCGTTATGGTTTTATTATCAAAATATTGAATATTTTTGTTTAACCAGCTTAAACTAGGTGTCTTGTTGATAGATCTTAATGATTGAGAGCATAAATTTTTGCACTTCGTTACTGTATAATGACATACAGAGAGACGTCCGACTTACAAAGATTAAACTAACTGTCACTACCGTCAATGTCAAATATCTCTAAAAAATCATCTGTTATCAGCATTTTTCAAAACATATAGCAGTACTGATATGCACTTCAGACGGAAAAATGTGTTTTTTTGACTAGTATTCATGATTATACTTCAACATTGTCAATCAGCAGTAAAAGTATTTCACACATTAAATCAGAAAATGTTATTGAAAACTTTCTTCACAGAATGAGCACATGGTTCAACAAGAGACAAATACTTTTTGCTATTTCAACTGTATAACTTCAACAAAGTAAATATTTTCGCTTGGGTGTGGATAAGGTACTTACACAATCAAAGTGCTAAGTGACTAAATATCGCTATGCAAAAAGATCAGTACCTTTGGATCTGTGATCTTCGCGATCGCTGCTACTCCTACTCCGGTTTCTTTTTTTTTACTTTACGCTTGCGTTGCAGCTTTAAAGCATTCTGCATCACGTTATCCGTTTCTTCACCAGTGTCCATACTTGCGGCGTACCTTTCCCCGGCCAAAGCTTCTTCCAAAGTTACTAAAAATTTTGTACGATAATATACACTATTCCGTTTCAATTCCAGGTGAGAAGTGACCACAAGCGCTAAACAGTCAGTAACAAAGACAATAAAACTAATAGCGAAGGGTTAACTACCTCAAAGTGCGCGAAGCACATTTAACCCAACTACTAATCAAAACTGATGTAAAATGTATCATAAACCGGTTCAGGTATGTGCTATCAAAAAATTTTTAAACAAAATCATACCCTCGTTATCCAACTCATGTGCTTATTCACATATATTATTGTACTATTTTTCTTATCGTGCAATGTATGACTCATAGTCTTATGTAGTAGATTGATTATAACTTACGCATTTGTACCATTTCTCGTAAGTAATTGGAAACTTGCCAGTCGGCTGCAGGAACCATTTTTCTTAGTTTATTCAAACCATCATTTAAATTTGGCCATACACAAGTACCATTCTTCGTGTTCCCAGTAATATAAAACTGGGACTATCGCAACATCATCTTCAAATATCTTGACGTAAAACGTTATTGCTGCAGTACATTATGTTAATGATTTTATGCGTACGTAATGCGTATACTTTGATGAATAAAATATAAAACCATTTCATATTCAATATAGTTATAACATATTAGGACGAGTATTAAATATTTTCTTATTATTAAGGGTCTAAGAAATTTTTTTCTAAAATTAATGCTATATGAAAGTTATTATTGATATGTTATTTGAGTAACTGCCGATGATTTGACCAATGCACTGTATGTGTCAAATTTTTCACATTCATAAATCGATGAATAATACTAATTATCAAATCAATAAAAATAACGCTTTACGCCTCCGTTCTCAAGCTTGAAATCAGCACATAGATGTGTTACCGATGACCCTGTTGGCAAGGCTTTCAAAATTTGTAACATTTTATGTCAGTCAAGTTACTGAGTCTTGTAAGCGCAACTGTGTACGTCCCGTCTGGCTGGATGGATTTTCTTCTGGCATTGGTAAACATAGCTGAAATTACTACATATGGCAATTGACCGAGTCTTGATTTACGATGTTTGTATAACTGAACGAGTTAATTGATCATCATTTAATATCCTAATGAATCGTTATTAGCTTCGAATTATGCTATGCACACAACCGTGTTTGTTTTACACGAGTATGATAAATTCTTAAGATTTATTTACAGTATCTACATTCTTATACGATCTTGATTTTCTATTACTCGTGCAATAATGGCACGACATAATATTCATTCTTGTGGAAAAATAAACAAGCTCTGCAGCGTATTTGTTTGGCGAGAAATACGGCTATTGGAGATGATTGTAATACGATGAAAATGTCAAAAATTCTAGAATCTACGGGATATTACGGTATACCCTTATTTTTTTCGATCGCGCTGCCAATAACTGCTACTTCTCCATTGTTTTCGTCCAAAAATCTATAACAACGACGTTCTTATCACTTAAAATGCAACAGTTATCGGGCGTTTTCGTAGTAAACTTAAATGACTCAAACAACATTTTTTGTGGCTACTAATTCAATTAACAGGTAATTCTAGTTGCGTAGGTCCATCAAGTTATGGGATTGTTACATGAACGTGTCTACTATTGGATGGCCTTTACCCCTCAGAAAGCTGACGATTATCTGTTGCAAAACCTTTTCATTCATTTAAAAAATTTTTTTAAATCATTTTATTTTATTTCTAAATTTAAAAGCACTAAAAAACTCTAATGGAACATAATTTTCAACGTCTTTAGCTAAATCTATCAAACTGAGTATGGTCACGTAAAATACTTAGGTTTATATAGGTATTTGTATTGTTGTAGAAAAAAATGAAGTGACTGATGAGCATAATTAACGTACTGAGCACTATATTAAGCATTACGAAGTAGCCTATTAGCAAAACTAAAGCAGTTAAAGTGTGTAATATAATCAGCCGGTAAGAAAATTTTATCTAGCACAACAGATGAGAAATACATCGAAAACAGGCGCAGAATAATCGCTTTACATCTGCCTAACTGCCATCTGGCTGAGCTTACTCCTTAATTGACCGAGTTTTCTGATTACCGTAATAAGCGCTAATGATGAAGGGTGGTGAATCCGTAACGACGTGGCCATGTATTGGCCTTAAGGTTCGCTTTGTAGATTTAGTGAGTGGCAGACCATCGATGTTAGTATCAATTACAATATTGACTTCTGATTAAATTTTTCTATCAAAAATTTGTTTCATCGATCTCTCTAAACCGTAATGCAGCTATTCACCCGGCTTACATCAATCCTGTGTAGTCACTACAAATATACAGTAAATTTTGGCCTGGTGCATTGATCGATTAATTGTTTGTCGGAACGGCTATACAGTTGAGATAATTCAATCACCGCCAATCACAATATTCAGACAATGGCCAAATTTTTTTAAAGGAGGGGATGAACTACAGAGAAAATAACAGGCAGGAGTTTAGTTACTGAAGCAGCCAGCAAGCTTGGACCACATCTATAGTATATTTTCGAGCATTAAGAGTAACGAGTCCCGTCACTAAGAGTAGCCAGTAGTAAGATGTTTTAATAAATAATTACCATATATTTTATGTTGCTCACTCCCTGCAATCCAAAATAAAAATGTTTTTACCTGATGGTTATAAATTTACTTAATTGTGCTATCATTAACCGATTGGAATAGTCAACAACACTTTAGCAATACAAACAAGGGGAAAAGTACTGCATGATCACTTTTTAAGGCACTCTAAAGTACCTGTGGCAATCATGCCGCCAACATCATGTATCGTAAAATAAAGAAAAAGGACTTAAAACTTCATAAAACACCAGGGAATTTGCACATTATACTCGAAACAGGTATACAGGGGTACCGCACACTGCCTAGGAGCAGCAGAGGGCAGAGGTATACCTACTGCACGGTTATTCTGCGTACTTAGTACGCAGACACGCAAGGGCAATAGGAAGTGCCTGCAAGAAACTCAGCTGCATTTTTAAAATATATGTATTATACAAGCGCGATCACAAATATAAGGTGGCTATATCTAACGAGTTTGTTCAACCGGAGTAGGACCACCAGTGGCAGCGTGAGGGGGCGAAAACATCAGAATGTAAAAATGATGATGATACCTACAGGAATTATGGACTGTACAAAATTAAATGACACCCGAGAACTGTAGAAGTGTATGACTTGACTTATTTTTCAATTACTATGAATGTGGGGGAAAGGTAACTGCAAAAAATAAAGACCCAATGTACGTTTCTAACGGAACAGCACATAACCTAGCTCAGAAGTTTATGAGACGTAAGCATGCATACAATAAGTTACATGAATGTTTTTACCTTGAGTACTTATTTTACACAGAGTTAATTCGAAGCACTCTATTAATTTAAATACGTATAAAATTAAGCAAATAGTTAATCAATCGTAATTGAAAAAGCAAAGCACTCCGGGAAACATGCTTGGCTGCAACGGTCGTTGTGTAAAGAGCTGTATTAAACGCATGTGGTATGCTCTGCTACAAGAACGGTACATATTTATATGGTTCTTTCTCCATTCTTATGTAAAAGATAAAAGAATATTTCCAAGTTACTTATAAGTAATTTCAAAGCTTGCTAGATATATCTTATGCCATAATTTATGAAAATAATGGTCACAGAGATGTATGGATGTATGTATGTATACTTTGTTATGCTGGAGTGTTCTAACCTCGTAAAGGTCTGTACTGAAAACTATCTTTATATATATATACATACATCTTCCGATATTATATAGTTGTATGCACAAAAGTTAGCCCTAGCTCCCCCCCCTCATCCCCGCTACACCTCAGCTCACCCCCGGCTCCCCACAGCTCTTCCTCAAATTACGTAGCTATTGGTTCATTTTTATGTGATTTTGAACCCATTTTTTTTTAATTAGCTCCACCCTGCTCCCCCACAGCTCCCCACCGACTCCCCCTCCACCTCCCCCTTGTAGCCTCCTTAGATGCCCCCCTTCACCGTATAACCTATTTTACAATACACACACACACAACTTAATTATAAGTTTTAGCATATGATATGATAATTTAGTTTTATTTCGACTTCTCCCTTCTACATATTTTAAGGTTAACAATATATGAACGAATGTACAATAAAAAAACATAAGGGTAGAAAAAAAGTAGCTCTTACTTCCAAGATATTGATTCTGTGATGTATACATAAATATATATTTATATATACATACCTATATATCTATCTATATCATATACTTCATTTGTGTTGATCGTAAGTGATGGCTTCCTCTTAATGCCCCCCAAACGTTTTTAACATGATCAATAGTAAGGTAAAATTAAGAGGAAAATATGCCAATTTGAAATAATTTTTTATAGTAAGGCTGACCCACCAGCCCCCCCCCCCCCCATGCACCCCATATTTTCTATTTTCGTCAGGTTATTCCTTACTATCCTAAAAATCCGCAAAGACTTATAATTTATTTGAGTTTTTTATATCCCACCCCCCTGCCACCCCGCATGTTAACTATAGCCAAAGATGTCCCACGTCATCTGAAAGACATATTCTATCTGAAGTCTCCCGATTACAGGCAAATTATTTCAATTACAGACGAATCCTTTCACCAAAGTCCGCCAACATTATTAAACATTGCTAAAAACAACCAATTTCAGCAAAAGCCACTCATTAAAAGCCATTTGGTATTTTCTTTCTTGCCTGCACGTCTTATTACGCTAATAGACAGAGGCACATCAATAAAACGTGACCATTACTAATACGACTCATGCAACGGACAACGGAACACCCGTACACTCGAGCACAATACGAAATAAAATAAGAATATAACACCTATAACCAAATAACCAATCGCACTTGCCCGCTTACACCGTCTATTAATAAATCATTTATTTACTAAAAGTGTAAGCAAAGAAGTATTTTGGGATTCGGAATAAAGTACATGAAATAATACCGTATATTATACCCTGATAATACTTAATTGCAGAAATCGGGCAGAGCAACCGATTCATGCACATGATGCAAAAAAAAACAAGTGTATGCAAACCATAGTTGTGCTGAAATCTAGCAAACTGTATCTTAACAGTTATAAGCTGAGATCTTCTAATCACATAAAATATCTTTTCATTACGAAGTTTATTAGCAATATAATTCTGTGTATTATGCTTACTGTAAAGGTGTATAATACTTTTATTTATCTTGTAAATAGACAATGTTGGCTGGATAGCACATGCTTCTTACAACATATAAAAATAATCACATTTTATGACAGCTGATCTCTATATTTGAGAAAAAGAAAAAATTTGTCTTAATACAATGTTGTACTGCTACGTCGAGGACAACTAGGTGGCTTTTCTGAGGAAGGAAATAAAACACGTTAACGTCAGTTATAACGCTGATTAAACACATATTAAGACCCGTAAAATTTAACTAAATACGGAATCCAACCAATGTGAAAACCAAGCACCTAAGACTAAACAACCGAATAGAATGGCCCGCTCGAACTGTTCATTAATTAATTATTCATTTAGTAACTTAGAATTTAAGCAGTAGTCTATTGTGTCTCGGAATAACGTCCATAGTATAATCATGCATTATTACAACAATCGGACAGATTAGCCAAAAAGTTTCTGTTAATATAGTTTAGTATTATCATCTGTTTGCCTTATAGTTACACATAATTTTCAATTTGATACCAATCAAGATTAAAATATCTGAAAAAATTTATGATTTACACTATATATAAAAAATATATAATATATGGAAATGAATTCATCAATGTCTATTTCATTTAGTCTACTATGAACGATCCTTATCAATTGTTTCGAATTTTTTACCATTTAAAATTTTAGGACGAAACTGAATTTTTAATTTCCAAGAAAATTTTTTTCCTAAATTAATTGAACGCCTGACCTTGTTTATACATGCGATCCGTGGACAGTATCAACTTAAACAAGAGCTACCTCTGAAACTTATCTACTTATCACTTTATTCTATAATGCAGTTTGTATCCAACTTTTAATTAAAAAATCTATTTATGCTTTTTTTATAAATTTTTTATGGTTATTTTTTATTATAAATTAATGAACTCCTACAATTACTTTAATAAGTTAATCAAAACTTTTAAGAAATAAGGTAAAGTAGAAAAAAAGTACATTCGACAATAACAACCTATTACAAGAATGGTGCAAAGCAACCAGTTCATGCAGATGGTTAAAAAAAAAGGGTGTTTGCAACCCATTATTGTACTGAGATCTGGCAAACTATATCCGAACAGTGATAAGCTAAGATCTGCCAATCGGATCCCATGTCGTTTTAATACAAAATATGATGATCAATATAATTCTATCTATTATACTTACTGTGAAAGTCTATTATACTTTCAATGTTAAGAGTGCTTTAGCGGAAATAGTTTAGATGTCATATGTAGTTTATTCAATAAGACAAAACCCGCTGATTGCATCGGAGTCCTTATTTACCCACCTAAAACTGAAAAATAAGGAGATATATTCCAATATTGTTTTTAAATTATAAACAACCTATTATGGAGAAACCTAAAAACATCTTTTGTTTGTAATCGTAATCAGTAAGCTACATATTAAAACACTGAATTATAGTAAAAATTCTAAGGTTACAGATGGTACCTCTCATAATATATATGATAATGGAAGAATTATAAGTAGACGATGGAATATTGATCGATTGGTAGTATTAGAAATGTGGTTGCAGAAAATCATTTTTTATTGTTCCACCGCAATTCACATGTATTGAATATTTTACAATTATAATGCGAGTATTTACGAGGGAGCTGCGTTTTATCACGTAAAAGTAATGGTGTTATCATACAGATGAAAAACAGTTAATATTCTATTATTTAAAACATACTTTATCTATTCCGACAAAAAAAAATTTAGTAAATAAACGTAATATACATGATAGCATTTCATGTCCGTTTAAAAAAAATATATAAGTTTTTATTGTGGGGCTAATACATAGCGAATAATCCATAGCAATGTATCAAAGGTGATGTAGTTATATTTCGAATTATGATATTTGTGAATTTAGAAAATAAAAATTTTTTTTGGAAATTAAAATAAACTTTAAAAACAGTACGTGAAAACATTGTGTATTATTTGTCATAGAAACAATACAAAGAGCCATAAGCAGTTACAAAACTACTCCTTTAAAATATAGTGCTTCAAACATAATGTCCCTTTGTGTAAGGTCTAAATATTGATGAATAATATTGACAGAAATTTTTTTTTTTTGAAGGTATTTTCTTAACAATCGGTCGCATGGGACCATTTTTTTATAAAAATTTTTAGAAAAATTGAAGTAATATAATGAAATTAAGACGATCGTGTAATTGTAATAAGACTAATAGATAAAAAATATGCAATTAAGCTTTAAATCGTTTTCATTGCAAAATGTGAGTTTAATACAATATCATCATAAATTGATTGACAAAATAATGAAACATACGATTATGTTAGTATGTAAAATCGAATACAGTATTATACGATCCTTAAAGAAATTCTTTAACAAATTTAAACTCTAAAGTTTTTTAAGTTGCAAATTCCATTGTTCGTGAACTATCTAGCGGAAGAAGCAAAAGTTTATGACATCTACTTATACATAACGTAAACTATGTTTTGATGAATGTCAAGTAGCTATCAGTGAGTATATAGTTAGTACTATAACCATATAGTCGTCCGTCAAGCGTGGCTGACCCAATGTCAACGTCCTAATTTGCTTGTCATTTATGTATTTCTTGCTCTCCCACTCTAAAAATTTGTGGAGGTGTAATCCAGGTATTGCTCTTTTGATTCGTGCTAATTTTATTTTTTAAATTTGTGGTGAATTTGACGGAAAGGACAAAAATTTAAAGACATATTGTAACACAAAAAAAGGTTTTTGAGCAAAAAATAATAGCATCATGAAACGCTGGTCAAAATCTGACAATTTTTTTTTTTATTGATTTTTTAGATTTTTCCGAATCCGTACGAGGGACTTGATCACAGTGTCCTCGAGCAAAAAATGCGCCTCACGCGGGAGGTGGCTCGATGTCGCTGGACGTGCCTATATATGAAAGCTGGTGGCGGGCAAGGTAGGCATGGATTTTGGAATGAGAAAAGAAAGAAAAAGGGGAAAAAATAGATTCAGATTTACAAATATCATGTTCGGTTTAAATGCTAACGTACTAGAATATACATGAAAAATCGAAGTGTTATGGGTACGATCGGTGCACGTGTGAGTAAGTCAGTGCAAAAGGAACTCAGACTACTTGGTGATCATGCCATGTACAGCAGTTGCGTAACTACTAGCGATCTGTTAACACGCGCTCCCAGCACGATGCAATGTGTTTATTATCAAATTAATACCTAGACATTACAAATGGCGACAAGGATTTAGGAAGTCGTGCGTGCAAGGCAGAATAGGTGATATTTTAAAGCAAAGAAAATGTGCTTGTGCTCCGTGCAGAAAGGTGCTAAAGTAACGGAAGTGCGTGTCACGTATTGTATAATCGTAGTAGGGTTTGATTAAATAAAGTGTAAGTTACGAGATTGATGATTGAAAGTGTACTCTATGTCTGAGTTGATTTTGGCAAATCTTAACAAAAAAGGGTTCGATGAATTGAGAGTTATTGAAGAATTGCAGAAAATAGGAGTAGAAGTTGATGAAGAAGAAACTTTTGAAGTATTGCGCAAGAAATTACAGACTACTTTAAACGACGAACCAAGTCAGGATATA